>DWRA01001077.1:0-18893 GCA_018250295.1 Spathilepia clonius | reverse complement strand
TGACAAGGGTTAGCAACTTTAGGAATTGGAGTAATGAAAGCTTTACGCCAGAGACAAGGAAATGTTCCTGTCAACAAAGAGAAATTGATGATGTGAGTAATAGCAGGACTGACGTAATCGAGAACAAGAAGGAGCATAGTACGACTCACATCATCACAGCCTACTGCCTTAGATTTAATTGACAAGAGAGTTTTAATGATAGCATCTTGAGAGATGACCGTAAACGAAAAAGTTTCAAATTGACGTTTGGCCCAGGAAGTAATTTCTGAAATAGTTAGAGATTTAACAAAAGGACAGAGAGAGCAAGCAATGGAGAAGTGAGAGTTAAGATCCTGAAGTGAAAATGTCATAGTATCAGATTGAGCCCTAGTCTTACCAATACCATGTGAGTTTAGAAACTTCCATATATCCGCTGGCGAAGAGTTACTTATGTTGTCAAAAAAATAGGAGCGCTTAGCTGCTCTGACCATCTGATTGCAACGATTACGAAGCGACTTATAGATGCCCCAATTCTCCTCACACCGATCACGCTTAAATTTTCTAAAAGCCCTGTCACGGCGCGTCATAGCAACACGCACACCCCTCGTAATCCACGGTGCAGGCTGTCGCCTTAATTTTATTGCTCTGCGCGGAGCATGTGCGTCAAACAGTTGAAGAGTGAGAAAATTAAAGTGAGAGACTTTTTCATCTACTGAAGACGCATCATAAACCGGAGAGAAGTCGATCTTAGATGCATCGCTTTTTAATGCGATTGGGTCAATTTTAGAAAAACATCGCATCCATATTATTTCGGGCTCAGCCTTAGGAATTTTTAGTTGATACGCAAGGTAAATTAAATCATGGTATGAAAAACCCGGAGCTGATAGCTGACCGTGCTTCAAAACTAGATTAGGTAGGGATACAAACATTAGATCAATCCAAGTATCAGGAGAATTGAGGTTGTGATGGGTTGGATTGCAAGGAAGTACTGAAAGATTAACGGAAGAAAGAATGTTAATGAGTTTGGAAGTTTGGGGAGAGGATTTTAATAGGTCAGTGTTAAGATCACCCATAATTATGTGATGTGTGTATGCCGAACAAAGCGATTCTAGGGCAGTTTCTAAGTGTTCAAAATAGAATCGGATTTAACAAAAAATATTTGCCATTGAAAAAAGTTAAGCATCATAACTAATTCCGTAAACTGTCTGGACTAGTGGGATGGAAAATATATTTCGGCACTGATTAACGTAACATAATCACCGAAGAGTAATAAGGTTAAAGAGACAAGTTGGATTAATAAAGTGTAGATTATACTGCGGTTACAGACAAATTAACGCGATCAGCAGATTAAATGCAATTATGCGACGGGATATTCGCGTAATAGGAATTGACAGCTTCGTGTCGCTGCAAGATACGATCGGATCTCGTCGAGATACACGATTATAGTTCGATTTATAGAGAAAATACAGTATTCTCTTTAGCGATTTATAAATTTGCCATGGCAATGAGCAATAAGGCCATAAGGAATATTATATCTTAGTGCTGTGCTACCTTTCCAGTACCTACCTAGTTTATAAGTATGCTATCATTTTCATCTGTGTATGGATAATGTCTATGGATGTAACGTTCATTTTATCACCAGTTGCCACTATTATAATTTATTTAATACCCAAAACATACAACTTACTAAACATTATCAACATTCCAGTAACAGCAAGCTTTTAATTAACCCAATAAAATCTTGTTATAATAAATTTACGATCAACCTTCAAATTGTTCATTGAGAGTAATTATCGCCGATAATTTTGAGCACAAAATATACAATTGGCAGTAATAACAATTTCGTGAAATTATTTCAACATTATCACATATCAATTTTAACATTAATAAATATATTTATGTAACATCATTAATGTTTTCTACAACAAACATGTAAAGGAAAGAATACAAGTAACCGCTGGGCATGTAATATCCAATTTGTGGGCCTTCTATCTTCGGAATTTCATTAATTTCAAAGTCTTTGTTCGCCCGTACAATACCTCTATTGAGATCAGGGCTTACATAAATTACATATTTTTTTATAAGATCCCAATTATTACTAATAACATAAAAATGAAATGCCTTACTACTTGAAATTGCTCAAAAAAGTAGGTATAAGTTTTAGGTTTTGCCACTATGATAAAATTTTACGTATTACGTATGTTCGTGAAAGTTTGCATAAACACAAACACGATCAAGTAATATCTCCCTAAAACAATAGCAGTCCTTATCATATGATTTAAGTTCACGTTAAGAAAAACTCATCTGGGAACAAAAGATTAAAGCATATAATTTTATTACATGTTTTAAAACAACAGATTATCCTCTTGAAAAAACTAAACATAAAAACGACAAAATTCACCTAATGAGCAAAGTCACCTAATCTAGCATGGTTTCAGGTAAAACACTTGGCTCCTAAATTGCAAATGTATACGAATATACGATCGGTGAAATCATGATCACGTTTTGGCAGGAAGCCAGGGCGAGGGAAAACTGAATCGTCTATCTCTCCCGGTTAAAACCAGTTGAAACCGGGTGACGGCGGACGTTTGATTAAGGCCCGTATCCTGCACGCTAAACATAAACAAACAGTATGACGGTAATTTATCGGTCCGTGTAACCGGTAGCAGTTTGGCCGATAACCAACGTTACAGCTAGTTTTATTGGTTCGGAAAAGCAATTTTATAGCAAAATGGCCGCGCTGGGTGCTTTTAGGGGATGAAAGTCTTAGTGCAATTTAAATAGAATGGTACTTAAATAGATAGCGTAATAGCTTGGAATTACAAAAATAATTATGCAGAATTGAAACACTCTTTTCTTAGACCTGGTTTTAAAAAGAATGTCATATTACATTATAAAAATAATGTTAATTATTTATATTTATTAACGTATTTTTCTTCTGAATACCTACAGAAAAAGATAATTACTGAATTAAACATATAAGTCAATCATATCGTCTTTACAATAACATACCACGGGATCTGTCACCATATTAGTAATTGTCCAACCAAACATGTATATTATACAAAAAAATCTGTAGGTACACATCAACTAATGATTTTTACTTAGTCATGTGGATTTAAAGATCATAGATAAAATATTCCTAGTGCAAACATAGCACGCTATCGGTTAAGAGACAGTCTATTACTAGTTAGATCGATTGACTAAAAAATCTAACAAAACATCATCTCTTTCGGCAATCCATTACAGTCTCACTGCTGAGTTGAGCCTAGCTTCCCAACGTGAGAAGAGTTTCAAGTAAACTGTACTTGTACCGCGCTGTCCAACTGCAGATTGGTAGACTTTACACGCCTTTGAAAGCTTTTTTTGAACTCATCAATATAATTACTTTATAACACACCTATAACCATGTAACCTATATACGACATAACTACCAAAAATCACAGTGTCTGTCTTTGTCGTATCTAGGACCTTCCGATACATCCGAATTTAAAACCCCAACGCCGCAACATCCATATTCTTACCTCATAATATACATACATATAGGTACATGAGAACATTACAACGTTCTCGCAAACCTGTAAAGAGGACATTTAATCAGTCGACAAGACAACGGCTCTTAACACAATATACCCGCGTCCGGTACCGGCCGCTAATTAGATAAACAGGAGTAATTACGAGGTAAAAGTGGTGAGGTCGGAAAAGCAACGCCCATTTGATGAGCCGCGTACTAAACTTTATATTTACGAGTATAAAGCTGATTATATACTAATGATCATGGAGAGACAAAAATTTATAAAGCTGATAGTTTTTTGAGCAAACAATTTGTTTTAAGTCCCTTTATGTATATACTTATTGTAGCAAACGAGCATACAGTCCACGTGAAGGTTGGTGGTCACCCCGCCCATGGGCATCTGTAACCTACTCCATATGGAACACCTGTTCTACCTGCCTATTATAGATTGGTTGCCACTCCTAAGGGCTAAGGTCATGGATAGGTGTGCCGTGACACATCCCTATTGGTTACACACTATATTGGTTAAACAACCTTTCAAATAAGGGAAGAATTTTATGAAGGTCGATCATAGATGCATTCCCGAAATTAAGAAAAAAATTGTTACGCCTCATGTCGGCATCTTGCCATACCCTTTAAATCAATACTGATCGGTCCTATATCGCTACAATAAATTTAAAATAGGAGTAACTTTTTTTTTTCGAGAGGGGATCTTTCAGAAGACACTAAGTGAAGTGGGGCGACACGTGGTATGTGGGGTTTTACCCACTGAGTCCCCTCGGCGGCCGTCCTCATCACAGTGTAGAACGACCGGGATCTCCGAAGGAACGCAACCGGAGTTCTCTAAACGCGTTGCCTCATCAGACTCTGCCCAGGTGAGCGTCACACTCGGCACGCAGTCTAGAGTTTCCGACGTATGCCACCACACATACCGTCGTCCTTCCCGGGTCGCCAGCAAGGTGGTTCGAGATCCCACTCTTGCCGCCCACACCCGCAGCAGTTTCCTTTTAGTCGCCTCTTACTACAAGCAGAGTTCCAGCCTTTTTAAAATAAAGTTATTAATAATGACTATGGAGTTCATAATAATAACTTACTACATGAATAATCTCATTATACAAGGTGAAACGACTTGTTTTTAAGGAAAGCTCTTGTTGAATTTAGAAAATACTGAAGATATTTGCGCTAAGGAAGCTTAACTATTCTCTAGAAAAAGAGCTTTAAATACGTGACCTAAATGCTTAACACATTTAAAAAGCAGTATCTACTAGGATCTGTAGAGATTTTCCTAAAGTTAAAATCTTTTTCCAGAGCGAATTCTAAAAAAGTAAGTTTCAGCAGTAAATTTATAGATATATATGCCTTTCAAAACTCCACTGACAGCAGATACTATTTTGTTTTATCCAAGATACTAGTAATGATGTTTTAATTATCAAGAAAATAACGTAGTCGTTTTTATTCTTGTCGGTCTGTTTATACATACAATATAATCATGTAGATGGTTAAAATGTATTACCAATACTTTCACATAAAATAGGCCACTTTATACGCTAGCATACTTAGCATATATGTCCTAAAATACAGGAAAATAAGCTTCTCTGTGCCTTCACTTTGTTGTCTTCATATAAGGCGTTACATATACGCTCATGAGTACAATTGACATCTGAGCACAAGGCTCGTGTTAACTAGGCAGCGTAAATGTAACAAAACGTCACAGATACTGTCACAACTGTCCACACGAGAGGACGCGTACTTGTATAATAACTATACGGGAGATCGTTGCGATATGGTCGATACAAGGTCTGACAACATTATATACGTGTGCATATCATCAAGATTATTATTATGATTACCAGGATTTTATCTTATGTAACTTAAAAAGTTATCCTACCCAGCGCGGGTGACAAAGATATATAAGATAGGTGGAGTGCGGATTTGGTGTACCTTTCTCTTATCTTCACGCAAAATACTCGCTTTGAGTAGGTATAAGAGTCGTGATCTTGTCATTGTCTATCATACATCGGCTTCTGTTTCCAGCATGATCTTCGAAACGTTCGTTTGTTTTTACGTGATATTAAATATATCATATATTAGTATATGAAGTACCTACTCTTGGATACATCATAATATAGACAGTCATTAAACGCTGTTAAGTACTTCAAACACTGGTTATTTGGACATCCATTTCTGCTTTATTGTTACTCAAAATACCAATAGAGTACACTTAGTACCATTAAGGGCTTACTTAGTAGGTACCCGTAGAGTACTACCAAATACAAAACATGGATTACGCAGTTACTGACAAAACAGGGACTTAATTAGAATTACTCCGCAAAACAAAAATATAAGGGTAAAATTGGAAACTGAGAGACACATTCTTTATTTCAACGCAAAAAACTTTATTCATTGATATTCTAAATAATATTTCTAGATCTAAATAAATTCCTCGTTAACCATCTACACATAGATGTGTTGCTAAATGAAGTTATTTAATTAAGCATATACATGCATAAACTTAAGGTTTGCAAAACACAAACATTGTTAAAGTACAAACTTAGCCGTAATTTGCCGTTATTTCTATGACGCTGGTAGCTTTCCTTCTTGACGGACCAGCTTCATATATGTTCATAAGGGACGAGTCTGAATCTGAACTATCTGATAACTTTTCTTTCTTCTGAAATATTAGCGGCAGATGGTTGCAGTCTATTTTTTCCTGCGAAAAGAACAGTACTATGTATTAAACAATTTTTTTGTTATTTGAAGTACCTAATGAGTATTTTGTTCTATATGACGGAAGTAGCAAACGGGCATACAGTCCACCTTACGCTAAGTTGCACATAAGAGATCGGCCACAGACACATTGCTACCCTTGAGGACTAATCGCCTGGGATAAGTATGTCTTCCTTACCACACCTTTTAAACCAGACGACAGCAGCGCTTAACACTCATGTTATTAAGCAGGAATAAGCGGTTGTGCCTCCGAATTCTAACCACATAGAATAGAATAGAACCACTACCACCTTTCAAGTATATTCGGTCTATCTGATGGTCAGTAGCTGCTTTTGACCTTAGAAGACATAACTAAACACAAAAAAGATATGAGTCCCACTTGGAGTCAATCACGGATTCATTGCTACTGCGAAAGCTAAGTTAAAATGCCTGGTATAAATGTAGGAAAATTTGCTTAACTATACCCTTCATGACTAGAACAGGTTGACGTTGCAGAACTTAACACTTATAATATAATAGTATTGCAAAACTTGGTACAAAATTTCCATGAGGATACATCCGAAGTATATAAATTTAACGAGACCTCTATGAATCTATTGAAAATGAATGCGAAATTATAAAATCAATATTATTTTTTGTTCGCATAATATATTCGTCTTAATTCAAATAAACAACTGCGAGAAAATCCGTCAATACCTGCCAATAGTTGGTGTAAACATATCGATGTTAAATATTCGTCTGTGGAAGATACAGTGGATAATATAATTCGTTACCCATTTATAGGTGCCTATTCGGAATTGCAAATAAAAATATTGAACATCAGAATACCGGAAAGTAAAATTGAGCTTTTAAAATAATGAAGTGTACCCGTAACTCGAAATGAAATAGTGAGATGAATTTTTGTACTGAATTCATTTTTCTTTTATTCTGTCCTTAAAAAATATTTATATTGGTACAGGTGAAAATATCCGGAAGCAGTACTTTTATAACTTTTTTCAAGATTCTTGTAAAAAAATATGCGATTTAAAGATAAGATTTAAAAAAAATATACCTGCTTATATATTAACAATAGTATATACATCCTTAAATTCGTATACTCTTGCTATTCTTGCTAATAATAATGTCTCTGCTAGTTTTACCAGATAAAAATTAGAAGGGTCTTAGTAAGGGTCTAGCAATCCGAACAAAAATGGATTTTCAGAATTCTTATACGTTTCACAACATTTTTCATAATATGTAACCATTGAGTATCCTTTGATAAACGACATGTCCATTTGCTTTAAACACACAATCTCACAGCGAAAGCACTGTGTCCGCATATCACACGTTACGTGTGCGCAATGTAACCGTTGTCTGGACGTGGTATATGCAAGGCAATGCCGCCAATGGCCAACTGTATTAGACCCCAGATAAGATTGGAATACTAGCTCAGGTCGGCCACAGGTGCGTTGTTACCCCTGAGGACTAAGTTGAAACGCCTCGGATAAGCCTCGACTTCAATTTATATTTCTTAACATGTTGTTAGGCAGGAAAAGATACACACCAACAAATTAGCTTGGTGCCTTGCTTAAAAATAGTTAACGAATCATAAGTTTAACATAAAAATAGCGATGTCCTCAATTTAATGTTGTTTTAACCCCTTATAAATAGTACGACCGAAGCAACACCACCAATTTCTGTCTTATAACAATTATGCAATTACTGTTGCTGCTTAGAATGTCCTTATGTTCAGTCATAGATACCATGTACATCGCAAAAGCAGCATGATTTTCAATGGAAGCCAGCTTGCACTTTTGTGTTATTCGAAGTTGTTTATAGATGTCAATATGCGGTAATGGTCATTTATCATCGGGCGGAGTGTACGCTCCTTTGTTACTTTCCTAACATAAATAAGTACCTATATAGGAACATTACCGCAATGTGAAATTGCATTATGACCAGGAAACGATACATCAGTGGCATTAGAGATGATCAATGAAGCTTAAAGTGACCGGCGCTTAGTCTTATTTTTATCGGGCGCTGCCGTCGTGCCCGATAAAAAATAACTAAGTACCCCGTAATTGCGGGTCGGTGGATAACAAAATTCAGCGGGAGCAGATGTGAAATGAGATAGAAAATTAACCGATTCGTTTATAAATAAATTTGCATATTTTATCGTGAATAAAAATACTTTTCAGATTAAAATGCCTGTCGTGGATTTTATGACTTGCATAAACATTTTATAGGATGGAAGGGTAATTTACGAGTGCACTGGCACTACCACAAGAGTAGGTACTGGTATTATAAAATTCATCGAATTTAATATTATTGCAAGAAATAAATAAATGTAATCCAAAAAATAAAATCTAAAGCAAAAGTAGGTATGGTTACCTATCTATAAAATTGGACAATTCGTAGCATTGTTACAGGATTAAAACTGTAGTTATATGCATAGAAAACTAGCAATTACTTAGAGAATGCTATAACAACTAATGGCAATCAGCGTAATAGTTATAAACAAGCTATGTAAACTGGAAAACTTGCAGACACTAGTGATTTTTCAATGTCAAGTTCTGCAGTGATGTTTATTCTTGTTATTTTCTTTAAAAATAGGTCAGAGTAAGCTTCACAACAAGAAACTAATCAATTAACTGAAATGAAAAATTATGGCCGCTATTCTCCGATAGAAGATAAGGAAGATAAACATCTGAATTTGTAACATTTCATAAAAAATGCGTTATTGGTTTTATTATGAAAAGTAAAAGTATGATTAATGACCATTTTATATATATCGAATTCCGTACTTAGGTACTTTTTCTTAAAGAATTCATAATTTTTGATTAAGAAAGAATTTTAATTATATTTCTAACCATAAACTCATTAGTATCGCATAGAAGGGTTAAGCCTCTTGTCCTCATTATTAAAATGTTTTACTTTTAATATAAATACTTCATCTAATGTAAGTTGAAGTGTACTCCAGTTCCGTAATATTTTTCAACAACGTACTTTTTGCGAAAACAAGAAATCGTAGGTTTACCGCTTTACGTGCACGTTACCCAAATTACCTTTGCCGGCGCAGGGTTTTTGTGATGAGACTGTTTTTGCTCTAGAATTTAGTACAAAGCGGCTTAACTGACCATTCTAGTAACATTTATCTCTAATAGCTTAGAGTAACACATTTTGTTGAAATGTTCCACCGATGCAAATAAATGGGAGCTTTTATAGACATGTTTGTCAATATTCTATCATAACTCCACCGACGTTCTGACTTTTTAATTGATTAAACTACGTTTTATGCATGTATGTTATTAATCTATGTTACCTTTAATCCGGAACATTTATAATAATGTAACTGTTCAATGTGTAATTAATGTTGGCTTTTGAAGTAACACAGTTCTATCCAGTATATCATTTTTTTATTTTATATTTAGCTCATATATATTTAAAATAATGCCTACAATTAATACAAAAACAATCTACTAACAAAACAATAATTTATTTAATTTAGTAACGATATAAATGCAGGAACTGATTAACGTGGAATATCGTCTATAACAGTTAAGACCTATTCGATTATTATGTAAAAAGCCTAAACGTAAAATAAGTAAAACATTGTGCTTCGTTACATAGCCGCTACCAAAATGCTCGAGAGATTGAATACAGTGACTGAGTATGCTTATAGTATACTTGTTTAGTACCTACAGCACTAATTATGAAGGGATTTCAAGAAATTCAGGAAGTAAGGGGAAAGTAGAAGCTAATGAGTAGGCAGTGGATTTTCTCAGAACTCTCTGAATTATGGACTACGAAGGAAAATAGCGGCCGGATAAATTATTTGCGGACTAAATTAAAGACTTTTTCGCTGTAATGAGCTTCGTAAAGTGAAATATTTTTAATTATCTTTTGTAGGCCATAGACATTTTGCAGATACTTATTTCTTCAGTATTAAGAGCCCTAAGGCTACTAGAGGAAAATATTTCCATTATATAAAATGGAAATTATTTATAGCTCACTTAATATCCGCGGTTTACTTTGGCTTACCTGGTCAATAGGATTAATTATTTTTACAAGAGTAATAAGTAGGAAATAATTGAATGAGTATTATTCTGTAATTTTGTGTTGAAATTATACCTGTTGTCGGAATCGCTAATGGATAATACTGCAGACTTTTAATGAAATTCGTTCAAAGGTATAAGAATTATGTGAATATGCACGTGGTTATAATCTAATATTACAGATGTAACTAAATAAAATGCAGTTCATCTAACCGTAAGTGGCCAATGTCAATCGTGGATATCTGAAATCAAACCCAGATAGTACAAATGTAGGTCTGGAGGATGCCCAAAAAGGAGAAGAAGGAGGGTAAAGAATAAGCTTTTTTAAAATCGGGTTAAAAATCGCAGTACGGCGAGAGAAAACGGTTACTACGATTGGAATATTCCTGATAAATCTGTGTCAAATTACGTTCATTAAAATTACTTGTGATTTCGCATATCACAGGATATAACAAGAGTAAAAGCAAAATTCGGACCGGTCTGTGTAACATCTGACAGGAGCTGAATGATACTTTGAAATTCTTCATATAATTCTCTCAAACCAGTGCACATCGACGTCTAGCATTGGTGGTTTTTATTAGGAAAATTATGGTTCAAAACGTAAATACACGACATCTAAGTAAAACAATGACACAAAGCAAATCATACTCAACAAGAGTGCCTTCAATATAAATACCTTGGAACATGTCTCAAGATGTTCTTGTGTAAAGACGGCTAAAGTTGTAATGTTGCAACTTGATATTGTAGTCTGTGTCATCTCGCTGAATATAATATTATGTTCATTTTATGTAACATACGAAATGGAAATGCACTAGAAACTGTTGTACTCACGGAAAACATTTTAAAGAGAATCAGAATGAAAAATTTGCTTTATTATGATTACACTAGTAGTTCTACCGCGAACTTGCCTGAGTATTATTATTTTGTGTTTAAAATCGAAAGTTTGAAAAAATAGAATAATAAACGAATCCGGAATGAATGTATATTATAGATGTTCTATACATTCGATATTTTAAAATATTTTTCAATGTAGTACCTACTTAAGTATGACCAACATACTTGCATAAAATCTTGACAGTATTTTGAATTCACAAACATTCGATAAACACTTGAGCAACTTAAAAATGCATAAACAATGCGCATGAGTAAATCCAATGTTTACTCATACGCCTAGAGGCTGAGATTGTGTAACTAATTGTAAATAACGACGGAATTGCCAGGTAAAATCTAGTGAGTCCACAAAACCGGCGGATAATTACAAGCGGCTAGGTGATAGCGGTTGAAAAACCTGCGAGGTGATAGGGAGGCGCCCGTTAGCGCATGCGTTCAACAACAAATGCACGTGGGTTGAAATAGGTAAGTAAGTAGTGGTACGGTAGGTATAATCGCTTTGTTTACGTTTTCCCGGCGCTTCGTTTTGATTTGATTGCGACGTGCGGTCTGATCAATATCTACATTGAAATATTTATATCGAATAACTTGTTAGGCCATTACCAATGATATTAAAGATACAAACTATTTGTTGCACTCATTCTTCATAAGTGTTTTAATGTTTACTTCTGTAGTATATATTTTTGTGACCCATGGTGAATAATAGTTTTTATAAAGTAACACGGTATCTTATTTTATTGTTTTTTTGAAAAATGTTAACATCTGTCACAATAATATATATGAAGATACCTAATATTATTACTTTACACGAATACCTACAATTACATGTAACTGATTTCTTGGTAAATAAATAACAAATATAAAAATATTTGCAATATATAAAAAAATTCATAAAATTTCATGACGATAATATAATAAAACTCAATCCTAACAATAAAGTTTATATTGCTCCTCTAATTTCTTACTATACCTAACGTGACATAGAATGAACGAAGGTGAAGGATCTGGAGCAACCACAGCTGAAGTTAGCGAATTTAAAGACGATAAGTAGAGCGATACACAATGATACCGTCGGAACCAATAAGGTTGTTGTAATTTCGTACGTCGAGCAACAGGTGACAGGTGGTCTCTACAAGTTGTTGAAGCGCAGCTGACGGGAACTGCTACAATTGTGTAGGTACATTTGACTTGGATAGGCTCGCTGACAATATCAGTAGATGTTATGGCAAAAACAGTGATAACCTAATAGAGTGTACCTTCGATTCTGGAGGTCAAGAGTGGAACTTGACCTTTGAAAAGAACGGCAACGTTCACGGCAAAACTGGGATTGTAATGATAATTGATGCCAGAAATATATATCTTCCAATAAAAAGTAAGTCTTTAAAATACCAACTGAAGATTTTATTTAAATCTACCGCCTGGGGGTCATTCATACCCATAGTTTAAACGTGAACATTCAAACCCATTTACTTGAGCATTAAAAGGAACATATTCCGTACCTTTACTACGTATACTCTTAGTGATTAATCTACGAAACTATTCAACTTTATGCGGTAAAGTACTTACATCGAGTAATAAGCAGTCGTGCTTGCACTGCCGGTAGTTTTGGGTGACGTCAAACTTCCGTCGTCTTCTGCGGTCTTCTGGTTCTGGTGGTCCATACTTCACAGTGTTTCGGAATGCCGCGCCCAGATTCTAAAAACAAGTTTTCACATACATTTGTATACAAAATCATATTTTTACAAATATGTTATGGATCTGATCGAGCCGATGTTTTCTGTGTATTAATCAAATGTCCCGTGATTTAGTGATAAAGATTATACATCATCAGGCAACATGGCTAAGAAATCTCTAAATTAGGGGACTTTAACCGTGCAATCCATTTTTTGTTTTGTTGTGAACCATTTATTAGGAAATAGCTTCGTCGTTTGAGTGAAGAAATAAGATCTTCTCGTAATCTGCATCTACTTTTCGCCTTGTTGTTTGCCGACTCAAATAGTTCCTCCTATTTGATTGACATTTATATTAGTATTAACTCTCTGAAAGAAGGTGTGAAAAAACAACAAAGATGCTCCTATTTTGCCGTCATCCACATTAGTATAAATTATAGAGTAATAATTTATTTAAGATTCGCGGACCATTTCTAGTTCTGTTGGAAAACAGTGGTCTGCTATCCATTAGCTCAGAAACTGCTGCTCTAAAGCAAAAATGTGCGTAAAATGTATCAATCTACACTTTTATATCACACTTTCCAAGAAATGACCCACGCCCAGCAGTGCAACAACTAAGGATTGCTTGTAAACGTTTAATGACTTCGCGGGACTAAATTGTCACATATTTCCTAGAAATCCGAACGAGAGAGTACTGCAGAATCAACATCAATTTCACGGGTATAAAAACAGACAAACAATTCGTATAACAGTGGAACGTTGCGTTTGTTTTCAAATGGATTTTTTTTACGTCAATTCACTTTACCTCACTTTGACTTGTATGTGCGACATTGACATTTAACGTGGAAACTCACAGTGGTTGTTTATTGGCCAACCAATACAATTTAATGGGCTTCTTCATGCAAATTCAGTTATAATGATGTACCAGTTTTCATTGGCTGACTAACATACGAAACATCAATAATAATAATAATAAATGCGTGGTGACTACCTGACCATTACCATTACAAACCATTTTGTTTTTCGTAAATATAATAATTGTGTCGTCAAATTGTTCTTATAGTAATAAGTCTTAAGAAATAGCATGAATATGTCGACCTTTGATATATGAAATGAATGCGAGAAACATTAATCTGCTCATACTAAATGAGTTGTGAGTAAATCCGATAGTGTTACCACTATACATCAATGCTCGTTGTGTTGCTCTGAAATTGGTATTAAGCGAGCGGCAGACGAAAGCCGCTTACGTTGGAAAGCCACATGACCGACCAAGTTTACCTCACCTTTGTATTTCTCCTGGGAAACTGCCAAATGCAGTGGAGCATTATTCGATGTTATGATCTAGCGTTAATTGGCATTAAACAAGAACTTTCCTTTGTTTGCTGCAGCGATACTTTTGACTTCAGGGAAGCTATGCAGGAATTTAGTTTATATAAGAGTTAAGTTTCCAACGTCATTATCGACCCATTGTTCTTGGACTGTTAGACACGGGCCTCCCCTTGTAGTGAAAGGATTTAGATCTTAGTATACCGGCTGCGCTAGCAAAAGTTGATAGATTTCAAAACCTACTTTTTTTGTTATCTAGGGGAAACCATTCAATTGGTACCAAGTGTCGTTAGAACAACGCAAGGTTATGTGAGGTTTTTAGCCACTAACCCCCCTCTACGGTGGCCTTCCTCAGGAGCTGGGACTCCGAGATCTCCAAAGGAACATCCTCTGATCACATTGTTCCGTCACAGTGAGCAAACACAGTGGCCACACCGTCTCGTATTTACAACGCTATGCGACTACTCATACTCAACTGTAAGAACTACTTCAAGGACCTTTATGCGTGTAGGTTTCCTTACGATGTTTTACTCCACCGTTTAAGCAAGAAATAATTAATTTCTAATACGAATATAACTTTGGAAAATTAGAGGTGCATACCTATTTATTAATAATCTGGGACCCTTCGAATAACACTGATAATTCCGAACCACTGTTATTATTAGTGTAGTCGAATAAAATAGGAGTCCTATCTGCAGTCGATTACAGATGAATTTTCTTGTAATTGTTGTCTAAGTTGGAATGCCTCAGAAAGGTATTTAAAGTGACAAACGCGAAAAATCAAATTTAAACTTTAGTATTTGACGATCCTCACCGTCAAGTGGCCACCGCGGGCTACAAAACGTAAACGATTCCAGGTTCAATAACGACCAAAAGAAAATCTATTAATAGTATCAATTTATCAAATTTTTGCCTATAAAAGATCGAAATTTGACAGAAAATACTAAATTTCGATCCAAAGCCAATAAATTTAGTAGATTGACCATTAATAATAATGTGTGCGTAATACTGGACGATAATCCTTATATAAGCGAACAAGCCGTATGCATAATTTATCCAGAGCTATTGAACTCTTTGAATTCAAAATATCGGTCGTAAGAACAAGTTAGTACACGGTGGCCCGTATCTCGTAACCATCGTCAAAACTTCGCCTGCATCAGAGTTAACGAGCTCGAAACTTTTATAAGCGGTTAGGTCAAATGAACGCGCATTTGAATTGGATGTCAAATGTTTAGCCCGTTTTAGTTTATCAACACCTTAACTGCGGTGAGAACGACAAAATTTGCCCTATAAAAATCTTTGTGTTATCTGAAAAAGTGGGTTTTAAAGGGAATATGTAATTTACTTTTTTATATTCAAGCATTTGATTGTAGCAAATAATTAATAAATCTATTAAAATTCACAATATATTAAATTTGCTATAATAATATTAGAATTAAACGTAGTTCCATACATTCAAAATAAATCTATAGGTATTAATTTGCTTCTTACTAATTGATTTGTCTATCTGCCTACAATTTTTCATATTTACTTATATTGAATAACCACTCTAGAACATGTATATTATTGAAACCTGTGAAAACGAATCAAGAACGTCTAGTATGTTTTACCAAAATTAATTTAAAATGCATCATGTATACACCCTTCCAACTAGACCACGAGCCAGAAATATTCAAACTAAGAAGAGTTCCTCATCGTCAAAAACACATTCAATAGATTTAATACGAACAACGTAACAGGTAACAAACGTTCAAACGGAACAAATCGCACGTTCCATTTAACACGTAACACGACGTCAAAGTTGGTCACAACACGATGAAAATCAGCAAGTTGGCCGCGTAAAAAATATTTGTTCCGCCCGGAAATTAAACCTGGAAGCCCGCGATGCGGTCGCCGAGTTCGTAAAGTTTGACGTAGTATTCAGCAATTTCCCAAAAGAAACAAAGAATTCAGTTCAATTAGGCTGTATACACATTTGCTGTTTTCTGAATTGCCCTGTATTGCCCTACAGTCCAAGTAGTTACTGTCTGAATAAATATAAGACTATATAGAAATATGGAACCTGTAAGGCTTCAATTTAAATATGAGTCTTACGAGATGTCTTTAAAAATATAATATGAACGGAGAATGCAGCTTATAATGACGTTTACTGATCTTTACCACATAACTGGTGGCATAAATAATTAACTTTAAATCAGGAGCTCTTTCTAAAGATGAACACGTCTCGTTTCATATAAACTGAGATGGAACGAATCAAAAAGTGACCTGTTTTACCACACTTTGCGTACCAGAACACGCGACGGTGGCAAAATGAAAAAATAGACTTGGTGGTGGTAGTGATCGTAATGCTACCTTCTAAGGACCAAGACGGTACGCTTTATTTCCTTTTTTTATTTACTTCCACATTAATTGTAGTAACAAGTTCATAATAGATGGAGTGACCTTCGCGTCACCACGCCTATAGCTGATATGGCTACCGGTTTTATATAAATGGATTGCAGTAGTAAATTTTATTGTTGGATAGTTGTGTGGAATCGGCCTTAAACTGCAGGCTGCACCATAGCGGCGGGCGGCCCGCTTCCAAACTAGCTAAAACTCGTTAAGAGTGATTTATCAATAGTAACGTGGGGCTTTTGCCGCAAAGGGCGTATTAATTAAAAATGTTCGTGCATCGTACATCCGAACAATTTTCATTTTAAATGCAAGACATTGTATAGAAAATTGTGACATGAGTTAACTTCCACCATGTATGAAATGGTTTTGATAATCCGAAACATGGAATGAAGCGAAAAATGAGATACTAATACGTAACATTCAACACACAATAAGATAATACTCACATTCTTCATGATATAACTGGCTATGGTACGTATATGGAAAATCAATACGGTCAGCAATAAAAACGATACCCAGGCGAACGCCGTTATTTTTTGCTGCACATCATTCAAATAGATCAGCTTTTGGGCTCTATTGAATGCAGCGATCTGAAAAGAAATAAACATAAAATAGTAAAACTTTGCTTCCAAAATTATGACAAAGAAAGACATTAGTGACCCTAAAAATAGAAGATACAAGAAAAAATGGTGTTCTACTCCCTGTCAGAACTTTTCTTGTTCGAACTCTGGACACATCACAATAGCAGTGAGATTTAAAGATCTACAGGAGTAGCATCACTTTTATTATGTGTGTCAGCTCCTAGCTTTGTTTAAAATACCATATTGATCGAGTACACAGCTTGCCATTCATTCACACTATTTCCTTACATATAAAATACATCAAAGCGTTCTTGAATTATAAAAAAATTGTTTAAACAATATCTTACGCTCCACTAACTCGTAAATAAAACGACCCTGTAGATAAATATTAACCTGACGATTAATTTGTTGGTGGTTTATACGGAGGTGCATATTTAGAGGGAGAGAGGCAGTACCTATTGCGTGGCTTGAAATAGTACACACGTATACGTTCGTAGCGCACTATTGTGAAGTAGTTTTGTCCAACTTTATGACCAGATACCTGAAATAGGCCAATCTAAACTTGTTCGGAACTAAAACCAAGCCCATTAAAGCATCCACAAACGTACTCTCGTTCTATCAAGAGTTACATAAATTTAGACACGAATGCAAGTTTGCAGAATTTAGTTTTAGAACTAAACTACTCAATCACAATACCTGGACCGCATGGAGAGTCTAGTAACAAGTTAACGTATCAGTGAACGCTAAGTGGCTTTAAAACGAACCATTTGTATGCAGCGCAGTTAAGATGGAATTATTTTAGTACTTCTGATACGTTTTTGTTTGCAAAACTCGAAAAGCAGTTAATATATTTATTAAAAATTATATTGTTGCATTTATACAGACGAGTGTTTCATAGGTACATTTTGTCAGGAAGATTCGACTGGAACGGAACGTTTATTAAATTCCCTAACAATTAATATGGGACTGACCTTTAGCGAAGTATAAGTGGGGTCTATTAGTTTATACAAATAAATAAAATTGATGTATCTGTTTATACTGCCGAAATAACAGCATTTATACCAAATGCATAATTATAAAAGCGTATGCGATATTTATAATAAAAACAATACAATTTTCGTCCGTCTATCTATTTGTTCTGACTAATGTCCGAAAGAGTTGGTTCAATTTTGACGATAATTTCACTTACAGATTGTTCATGTTTTGAATATAATAATAAATGAATTCAGAGCGCGCTTGCCGCGCGCTCGTTGCTAACGCTAATGTCAGTTGTTATCAGTCCTCCTTTATTTTTTGTTAAAATTTTTGAAGGAAACTTCTGTATAATATGTATGCTATGTACATTTTAATGCGGGTCAAATCACAAGCCAAAGCCAATAAATCCTCATTATATCAAAGAGATCTCATCCCGAAAACGCTAAGTTAGTAGCTCCAACTACCATCATACCTGTATAGGCATCGTATCGGAAATACGCCTTTCGATCAGATTATCAAAACCGCCCACCAATCTCGAATGCTTCTCGTCTGTTCTAAGAATAACCGCCAACCGTATGACTGCTACTCATTTTGTATAAAGATAGATATTCCGCCTAATCGTATGGCCCGCCCATAACCAATTTTAGTGATATCACTGTCACAGGTGGGAACTTTTACCAATTCCTGAGTGTATATGTATAAATAAATGTTAGTGCCTGGTTTACTCGTACGCCCTTTATGTCTTAAATAAAGACATAGTCATTTTTAGCGTTCCGTAGACAAATGGAAAAAATCGGAACCC
>DWRA01001076.1:0-18899 GCA_018250295.1 Spathilepia clonius | reverse complement strand
GGAGTTCTTCAAGCAACTCTTTCTCGCGTTGTATGTATATATCTCTGAAAAATATAAAACTGTGTAGTAAAAATAATAGACTTTTCTAAGGAAAAAAACAATATATAAAAAAGACCCTTTCTACATTCACAGCCCCACACTAGGATACCGTCGATGCCGTCCGGTGCACACTAGGACGTCGTGGGTGCCATGGACAAACACACAGACGAATACGCAAACACCCAGACCCAGAACAGAAATCTAAACTCATCATTCAGATACCTGTCTAGCCGGGAATACTGCGTGTCAGACGGGTATGGTGACCGCTCCGCCACGCGGGTCGTATGAGAGTAGAAGACGCGTTATCGTAAAGAGATCTAGACTAAAGATTATGTGGGAGCCCGTAGCAAAGACTAATGAATGCATATAACATGATAACAACAATATAAACAATTTTAAAAGTTTCCAAAACATGAAAGTATATTACGCACAGAGCAATTAAAAAATAAAATTAAGTAGATTCCTTCTTGATGTAAATACAGGATGTTTATAAAAATCCTATAACTAGTGGATTAATGTCATAAATTTTACTGGTAAACGAATCTAAAACAGCAAAAAATTCACAAAGATATTTTATGTTGCCCGCGTTCTTTTTTAACCGCTTTTGGCCGATTTAAGAAACTATACAAGTTCCATTGCAGAAAATAGTTACCGATAAATTAAAAGTGGTAGAGCCCTTTGTGCAACAACTTTGCCCTCAAATAGGACTTACCTGGCGTCATTACAAATGTACACGAGCGGCAGTCGCCAATTACCATCAGGTCGACTGCATGCTGGTATACTACGTCCATCATATAAAAAATTGAATACTTACAGCAGTTGAATAGGTATTTGGTAGCAAACCTTCGGCTCAGCCATTATTTCATGTACTGTGATGTCACCGCCGAGACCAGAATGAAATCTGTACGTAACTTGGTGACTGTTTACAAAGTTCTGCTTAAGAAGATTCCCGTATGACGGAAATTTTAGCTTCAATCCTAGTCTCGGCGGCAGAGACTGCGATCGACGGTGACATAAAACTTTTTGAGGAATATCTATACTGTTTCGATCATTCGTATGGATAGGACTTGTGCCTATGTAAGAAGGTTCAAGACTCCACCCGTTCATTGTGACAAATCCAACGGTTTTATTATCCCGAGTCATCAACGCAACTCTCAATCTTTGAGCTTCCTGCAAAAATAAAATAATTGTGTTTTTTTTTTTATATTAAAATCCGCTAAAGAAAGTTACCAAAATAGTACCAAATTATTGTATTGTTATTTGTAAAAATCATAACTATATTACTTTCAAATCGATGTTATGATGATAGTGTAAAAGAAGCAAAGAATAAATAGTTTCAGAGAAAAAAAAATGTTAACTGGTTCCGGAAACGTGACTTAATTTTGATATAAACGTTTAGACTTATTACATTTATAACAAAGAAAATCATAATATATTGCAATCGAATATATTGTCTGAAAACGCTAATCGGAGGGAATGACGTCATACTTCACTATGAATCACCAATCACTTGAACTTCTCTATGAAATTTTAATGCCTACGTTTTCTATACAATTACGAATCTACATTTAGAATCTCACCTGTATAGTACTAAGAGTCAGTGATGTGAAACCCATAGGAACTGCTGTTTCAGAAACTCTCTCTTTTACGTCGTACACAACCAACCGCACCAACGCGTCGCCAGTTAGACCATCACTAGCTCTAAATAAAATCGTCTTCGAGAAGCTTGGATTACTGCAAGTCTGTAAACAAAGAAATGTTCAGGGCATCCGTCTAATGTTCACTAGGGCAAAAGTCCTATTTAAATACAATAACCCATTGATTTATCAATAAAGTACATAAAACAATAATCATAAAATACATAAAAAAATAAATCAATATGAATTATTGCCTTTATATCTACTTACATCGTATGTCGGACATGGACCGTTGCAGACAAAATAATATTATTCCATACAACTTGTATGAATGTATTTACATCTACAGTTACTGTAATACACGACTGCCATTACATATTTTAGAAAAATAAAATTTAGTCACACGACACGACACATATAAGTAGATATAAATGGAAACTCTCGAAGGTGGTAGAACCCATAGCGGTTCGACTACGGAAGCACCTCTGCCATACCTATTTCTGCCTAATAACAACAGTCTTAAGCATTGCTGTCTTCTGGTTTGAACGGTGTGGTAAGGGACACTTACTTATCAGAGACATTCCAACTTAGTCCTTAGAGGTAGCAATCACATCTGTGGTCGACTTCAGGTAGTCTTCTAGTCTTATCGGGGGTGGACTACAGATGTCCATGGGCTTCAGTTGCCACTTAGCATCAGGTGGATTGCATGTTCATTTGCTACTTAAAAAACTTAGGAAATGGTACATGTAATTATTCGCTTACCTCTACTATTTCTGTGGTACCATATTTAACACACAACCCCTTATGGTACCTTACATATAACACGATTAACGGTGACGGCGGTTTTCCGTGTGCGTCACACAGCAGATTGTCGCAAGAGAGAGCCAGTTCACACAAAGGCACCTCATTCATATCTAAAAAAGGAATAAAAATATCAGCATAATTGGGTTACATAAATATATTGTTTAATATTATTGATTTCAGACAAGAATAATTAATTGCTACCTCTGATCAATAATATTACCGCTCAAATATCCTAAACATATAGCTACTTCTTGAAAATTTAATTAATTTCACATAACCGGACGATGCCGATCTGGACCGATGTCCAGACATCCACAGCACCCAACTGTACTGTCTTCATGTTGATATTTGCATGAAAGCTTAAGTACATCCTATTAGCAATCCATATGTAGCTTTAATACATCTACCCACTGTCGGCAGTAATGCGACGAAGGCATGATCGCTTCATATATAATAATTACATAGTTCACATCCACACTACATAATTAATTTAGACAAACACAAAACTAGATTGAAATTCAATCTTAAGCCAATCGCAAATTATGTATGTTGTAATAGTGTTTGTTCTTGCTTTGACTAAAGCCTTGATTGCAAATTAAAAAAAATTCTTAATATACTCTTCAGGGCATACCTGAAGAAGAATCAAAAAATTATACAATATATTTCTATATTGCTTAACTTTTTGCAGCCATTTTGAGTATATTAAAAATCTTGTAATATACTCCTCAGGTGATTACATCAAGGCTTTAGTCTATGTGAGAATAGACAAAGCTAATCAATACTCATAATAATGATATAATATCAAATATACAATAATATAACTTCGGACCACAAGGTATAGTAATATCTACCTCCCAATAGCACATTTTAAATGAATGACAGTCAGTTCAAAGTTTTCATACTTCATTGAAAATAATTCCACATGAACCTACCTGCGACAATTCCTTTTTGCAACCTATATGTTGTTATGTCCACAATGGGTCGAATCCTATTTAGCTTTTCCTTTAATGCCACAATTTGAGAGTGCATAACATCATATGGTGCCATTTGTATAGCTTTCAACCATAGGGTACGTTCAGATTCATGGAATGTTGCCATTCTATAGCAGATGCCGTTCTCCCAAACTGTATTAAGGAAATCATTTGTGAGTTGCCAGAAGGATTAACATAATACACAAAGTAAAGTATATAAGTATTTAAATATTTTACCACAAATACCCAAACAAAAATGGAGAAGGCAAACAGCATTCGGACCAATTTATTTCGAGTTAACTAATTCAATTACTATACATAGCATGGACATAGTGACGGTTTCGAAAAACCCTCCTTTAAAGTTGGTATATGTGTACTATTTCATAAAATCGGATTATTCCAGCAATGAAAAAATGCTATTTATGTTAAAGTTTATTAACGTAAATAGCATTTTTCCACGTATTTTTAATTACACGCTGAAGCGGTCAAGGATGTCACGGCATCCGCTCGTGACGTCACGCATTGAAATACGATAGAAAAGTTCAAGCGAATAGTGATGCGATGTGAGGCATGACGCCATTCGCCCTTTTCAACGTTTCATACTGGAAATGGCCGCCTACTTCATTTTATACTTTTATTGAAAATATAACTAATCTTATAGTTAATATTAAAACTGAGTCATTTATAGAATCCTCGCAATATATATATTTATTATTAAAATCATTTATTCTTTAATACCATCATAATGTCTAATAGGTTACGGTCAATTTAACTAAAAAGTCATAGTTTATCACATATTAAAATGAATGCTGATATCTCGTAATTAAGATAAGCAAATAGTTTTCAACACACAATACTAATATACCACTAGGGAGCAAAACTTACAAAGTGCGTCTAACATACATACCAATTTGAAAAGGCCAATGTCCATTTTCATCTTGTGCTTGAACCTTAACCTGATGCTGGCCTAAAATGATAACCCCTACTGGCTCATACCATGGTTCAGGTCCCTTCATATAAAACAGGAGATTGCCTTTTAACCGAAACCATCTTACTGAAGACCCTAAAATAATATATTTTTTTTAATAGCAACATGTTTTACAAGGTCATTTACAAGTCCCCATATAAAACATAATAAATTTTCAAGTATGCATTGTTGGCGACCTCAAAAACTATGAGGATTAGAAAAATGCAAAAAGGAATTACAAGAGTGACTTTGATAAAAACTAAAACTGCTTTATTTGATTTTATAAAAGCCTATTTCTCCTGCCTGGACTCATCGAGTTCAAGTTGAAAACAAAACATATGAATAGTATGAGAATATATAAAATAATTTACTGTCTTATAAGGAGCCTTTTACTTTAATTTATCATTACTTCCCTAGAATTAATTCCCATTCATTATTATTATCATTATTAATTCCCATTAGAATGTTATCCTTAAAGCAACACTATCTAATGGTGAAATAATACATGGCGACTTTATTCTTTTTAAATGAACTTTTTGGATACCCAGTTAGGGATATAATTTTTTTAAATCATGCAGTTTTAATGTTTACCAACATCTGCCTCATAACTTCTTCCAACATTGATGACATCGAAAATGTTGTGTTAATCAGATCATACATTTGTATACAATATATAATATTACATTATAATATAGTGCATATTACAGGTTGTGTTACAGAATAAAGGAATATGTTCATTCATATTATATAGAATGATATCACTTTGTTAGCCCTGGCACGTGTCTAACACTTCATGTCATAGATGTGAACCCTAAACAAATTTCTTCACTATGAAAATAAACCCGAAAAATGCAATTTATATGCACTTGTGACAACTAACATAATGTTCCTTTTATGCATTATTCAACATTTTAAGCAAAACTTTTTCCAGTAGATAAATTAATTATCCTTCATTAAATCTCAATCTCCTTGAAGAAGTCAGATTATTTCCATGATTGCATGGAAAGCTTTTATTGGAATAAGCTTAGAAATTAACACATACCAAAATCATATGCAGATTTCAATTTTAGTTCTTTTTTAATTTTTAGTAACATTACACATATAGATATATATAGAAGTAGTAGATATATAGAAGTATACAGTACAATGCTATTGCCTAGTATTTAGAAACTCAGTCTCTCAATCAGGCATTTGAAGTTTGAATCTATGGCATGCAACTCTGACTTTTCAAAGTTATGTGCATATCACAATTTAATTGTCACTTGCTTAAACAGCGAAGAAAAACATTGTGAAAGAACCTGATCGCCTAAGTTTTAAAATAAAATGTTTAGGGTGTGTGAAGTCTATTGATTTGCACTTGGCCAACATGGTGGTCTAATCAAATTATGAGAGGAGGATGCAGTAATAGGTTGATGAAGATTCAGTAGAACATACAACAACAGTGAAATTTATTGCTTGTGTAGAATGTTTATTCTGAAGCTTTTATAACTTAATTTTAGTAATCAGTTTAATTAATAAATAGTCATTCTGGTCTATTCAGCATTCTGATGGTGACTAAAATTACTGATGAGATATTGAAGTAAAGGTTGTATGCAATGATATAAAATGAATTTTAATATGAACTGATAAGGGAAACAAGATTTATTCTGTATGTAAAAGTAGGGTAGCAGAATCCCACTATAAATATTCATAAATTCACAAGGTTGCCAGCCTATGGCCCAGGGGGTGGCAAGTTATGCAGAATGGGAAAATAGAATTGTAGGCAAAGTTTAGAGTACATAAAGTTTTTCCCTATTTTTTCTAGCAGCGTAGTTTAGTATATGGTACATTAGGAATGGAATTGGTTGAATTCATTCGATCTTCGACAGCTTATGACATTAATTACCTTATTTGCAAACTTGTTTGGAATCTCCAGAGGTGAGCAACCCCTCTTGGCGATGCCCTTGTAAACTCATATCAATTGTATGCTATGCAAAAGATAGTAGAATGTTTAAGATGCCACACGGAAAGTACTACCACACATATTTCTAGCATGAAACAGTTTTGAAATTCAGTGGGAGAGGGTGGATAATGGTGGACTTACACTTGAGATGACCATCTTAGTCTTAGTCCTCAGAAGTGGTAACGCATCTGTGATCGGCTTCGGATAGAACCTGTTCTATACGGAGATGGAGACAGCTGTCCATGGACGACAATAACCACTTTTAATACCAGTCACCGTGATGTGGATATCAGGCTCTGTTGCCACTTCAATCTTATAAAAAAAATGCTTATCCCAAAATAAATGATATGCTGACCTTCCGATCTGCGAAAAAAGCTATCTTGTTTTTCTTTCAAAACCAGTATTCCCTCGCGATCAAAACTCTGCGATGTGTGTGATGCTAACGCAGCTAATTCTTGCTTGTTGTACCGCATATTTGTCGGCTCACATGGTTCAGTGTCTAATAACAAAACAACACCACACCTTTATAAGTGCCTTTCAAGAACTACTGAACTGTACACAATTTTCAAATAGTACTATTTATAACATATTCAAATAGAAATTAAAACTACACAATTATTTCGTCCTTGCAATGAGATCTTTTTAAAATAGTTTTAGCTAAAATATCATTATTATATCTTCAAGCAATTATGGCACAAGTCTGTATCTATATCACGCATAATGTATTTTAATACAAAATAGCTGTATACTGCGGGGAAAATGTCTCAAACAGATGAGTTGAGAAAGTCAAGATCTGTCAGATATGTGTCACTTAACTGACAGTGGGAAAAACAGTTGTTAATAAATATAGAGTTTAAAAAATTATCTCTTTAACCTTTTAAAAGTTAATTGCACTCGTGCCGTAGCTTATTAATCTAAAATAAGCAGTACAGTAGTTATTGAGTCGTTTATTTATTATTTATGCAGCATTTTATAGATCATTATATTTATTCTTTATTTTTCTAATACTATTCATAATGTACTGTGCGTTAAACGCATTATTTATTATATTTTGAAACTCATGCATAAACGTAATTAAAAGTCGCGTAATGCTCTTTTCGTATTAATATATGACTCTTTCATGAAATAAGGTAACAAGGCATTAGACGTGAATATTCGATGTATATTTTTGTTGCGGAGTTAAAACGTACGTCATGGATGTTCTGAAAATTATTTTTTTTGTCGTGCGATTGCGATGACTTGTAATATTTATACGTGCATTACATTAGTTGCGCTTTCATTATGTTGGACTGACAGATTGATTGTCTTAATAGTGTGAAAGTGAACGGCAAGATCCAGAACTCATTGTACGATATAACTATCGGACTAACCGAATGTAAACTATTACCATAATATCATTTTATACATTAACCCTAAAATATCGTTATAATATAATATACTAACTAATTAATATAATATTTAAGTAATGAACCTATTATAAGATACCATATAAAAATGCTATAATATTGTTTTACACTAAAACTGTATAGGCGATATTATATAAAGAATGTTAATAACATGGTAGTTAACCATGTGCCAGGCCTATATTGTAAACTATTTTTTAATTAGGTCATTCGGACACTAATTTGAAGTCTGCAAAAGATGGAAATGTATATATGCCTTTCATAGCACAGATAATACATTATGGAGTAGACGAACGACCAATGGAAAACCTCCCAGCCAGGTGTCACGTGACCGATTACCATAGACAATTTATCTTTTGTCTTTTTACTTCCACGCCCGGCGGTGGCGGCTCATGCCCCCCGATAAAAATAATTTTACAAGATATTTAATGTGAAATAAGCCAAAATGGATACAAGAAAGCTAACGGAAATTTTGCGTGCGACCATTGATCCTAATCAGAGGCAGCAAGCAGAGGAGCAGCTTTCTCAGGTAAACCTATTTTGTCACCCACATGCTCGAGAAATTTGCAATGCGACTAAATTGCACTGGTCATCGAATTTGTAGAGATTATATTCCACCTATCAACCTCCCATATCAGTTCGTATAGTAACATGCCGCGCTGGTATGAGTCTCAATCGCATGTTTTTTTTTATTACTTATTCATTATTTACTCCCGTTTGCTGAAAATCTGTTTAAAAATATTAATGTACTTAGCGATTAACCTTAAAAGACAAATTTAGTGATCATTATTTATTGTAATGGATAGTTAAGAAGAAAGGATTATTTCCACCATGGATCACGAATTTGCCAGTTTTTGGATAGATGCATCACACAATACTTACAATATGATTCAGTACAAATATTGAAAATTGTTGGGTAGTTAGTAATTTGCTAATAGACCTATCTCAATAGCAGACTCAGATTTTAATGTTTCTCATTAGACTCTGGAAATATGCAGTGTAAGTATGAAAAATCAATTATAATACATATGTTATATTTTATAAGGTACACGTTCCGGCAACACACGAGTGCTCTTGAAAGGAAAGTAGTTTAATATTTCACAGTGGGAATTAGGTCTCGGCAAACACATGTTGCACTTGAACTCCATGAATTAAATATGAGTTTGTTTTGCGTCACAATTCTATTTCTATATTTCAATGTTGATAGTAAAAAATAATCTACTTTTTTGTAAGGAAATAAAAGTGATTTTAAATCACCATTTCATCATCATTTCTTACATTATAAGTATGTTTTGAGTTTGGTTTTCTTTTGTTTTAGATACACAAGATAATTGGCTTTGCGCCATCCCTGCTTCAAGTGGTTATGTCAAACGATGTGACCATACCCATACGCCAAGCTGGAGTTGTGTATCTGAAGAATTTAATCACCACTGGATGGAAAGAAAAAGAGGCAGAAGGCGGAGAGCCTATACCGTTCAACATTCACGAGCAGGACCGTGCAATGATACGAGATATCATTGTTGAGGCTATAGTCCAAGCACCGGAAATAATCAGAGTTCAGCTGTGTGTCTGTCTGAAGGCCATCATCAAGAATGACTTCCCGGCCCGCTGGACTCAAGTTGTGGACAAGATCCATATTTATTTGCAAAGTCCGGAGCCAAATTGTTGGATGGGAGCACTCCTCTGCCTTTATCAGTTGATTAAGTGCTATGAATACAATGTTGGAGAGAAAAGGGCACCTCTTATCGAAGCGATGAATCTCCTTCTTCCGATGATGTATAACTTGATGGTGAATCTTCAAGCAGACCAGTCAATAGAATCGATGCTAATGCAAAAACAAATACTCAAATGTTTCTTTGGCCTTATAAAGGTATGTTCATATGCAGCTATATTTGTTTACAGTGTTAATGCATTTGTATTATTTTGAAAAAAACAATCCATTTAAAACATAGGTTCTCAATCTTTTATGTACTATTGCCCCCTTTAAAAAAAAACATATTCCAACGCCCCCTTTAATATAATGGCTAATAATTACTTTGAGAACCAATAGTTAAAACAAATAAATACTATGAATCAAGAAGCACATTACTATTATAAAATGTTTCATTATTTACAGTACATGTTACCTATGGACTTGATCACTAAAGAAGTATTTACCAAATGGATGGAAGTTCTGAGACTAGTAATGGAGAAGCCAGTCCCTGAACACACCCTGCAAGTGGACGAGGATGAGCGTATGGAACTGCCTTGGTGGAAATGCAAGAAGTGGGCTGTACATACATTGTACAGACTATTTGAAAGGTACAGATGTGGTTGTATGTTCAGAGAAGGAACATATTTAATTAACTCAATCATTAAATACTTTGAAGAGGGTTCTAAATTAGATTTTAATAAGAATTTTTGTGTGTAGGTATGGCAGTCCAGTGAATACTCGTGAAGAGTATGTCCAGTTTGCTGAATGGTATTTAACAACGTTCACTGGGGGAATTCTTGAAGTTCTTCTTCGAGTTTTAGATCAGTACAGAAACAAAATGTATGTGTCACCTCGAGTCTTGCAACAAACTCTCAGCTACATTGATCAATGGTATGTAGATAATATTAATGGTAATGAATTTTTGGAAACATATCTCACAGCGTCCTACAGAATAATTGATCACTTGATTCTGATGAGAATTTTATTATGTATTGTTTTTTGTTTACAATATTTTAATTGTAAATTTTTAGTGTAAGCCATGCCCATTCTTGGAAGCTTCTCAAACCACACATGTTTGCTGTAATCCAAGACGTTCTCTTCCCATTGATGTCTTATTCCGATGCTGATGAAGAGTTGTGGTTCACTGACCCACATGAATATATTCGCATCAAATTCGGTAAGATGATTACATTATTAAAAGACTAAATATCTACAAAGGTTTAAATTGTTAAATTTTAAAATTAAAATCCTATTATAATATTGATATTTTTTCTAGATATATTTGAAGACTATGTGTCACCTGTGACTGCAGCACAAACACTGCTTATTTCATGTTGTCGGAAGAGGAAAGAGATGTTGGACAGGACGATGCATTTTTGTATGCAAGTATTGACAGGACAAGCTATAGAAAACGGGCCCAGACAAAGAGATGGTGCTTTGCACATGATGGGAACTCTCAACGATATACTACTAAAAAAGAAGGTGTACAAATGGCAAGTGGAAACCCTGATCAGCCAATATGTATTGCCAGAATACCGCAGCCATTATGGATACATGAGGGCTAGAGCTTGCTGGGTTCTCCACACCTTTGCTACTGTCCGTTTCAAAAATGACGCTCTCCTTGTGGAATCAGTTCATTTTACAATCAATGCCCTGCTTAATGATACAGATTTGCCTGTGAAGGTCGAGGCGGCGATTGCTCTACAAACTCTGCTTTCATCGCAAGAGAAGACCCATGCTTTACTTGAACCACAAGTAAAGGCAGTGACTAGTGAAATACTAAAGATAATAAGAGAAACAGAAAATGACAATGTAGCCAATGTGCTTCAGAAGATTGTACCCTTGTATACAGAACAGTTAATGTCGATGGCATTTGAGATAATTGAGCATCTGGCGACCACATTCAGTAAAGTAGTGGAGACAGATTCGGGCTCCGATGAAAAAGCAATCACAGCAATGGGTCTGCTTAATACAATGGAGACAGTTTTGAATGTCATGGAAGACAATCCTGAGATTATGGCACAGATGGAGAAAACTGTACTCCGTGTTGTTGGGCACATTCTGCATCACAACATTCTAGGTATGCTCATCATAAGTATGAATTATAAAACCAAATACTTTTAAATAAATACATTTAACTTGATTTTCAAAAAGATAGCATGGCTATTTGGTTACAAATAGAGCAGTTTAATGGGTGTAGCCAGTGGCAAAATATATTGTGTGCTTGTGAGATTTAAAGGGCATGTTATCATTGGTCTCGGTTATTATCATTGGGTAGCTTCTATTTCGTACCACTCTACCAACCAGGATATAACCAGCATGGAGTATGCTTCAGGCTTACTTCAGATTTAACTTTTATAGACGACAGATTTGATAGAGATTTGTAGATGCTGAATTTGAAAAAATGAGTGATAAATAAATATATTTTTCTTTTATTCCAGAATACTACGAAGAGGCTCTAACACTCTTGTGTAATTTGAATGCCAAAACAATATCTGAAGATATGTGGAAAGTTCTGGAGCTCATATACAAGGTGTTTGAGAAGGATGGTTATGATTACTTTACTGACATGATGCCAGTGCTACACAACTATATCACAGTTGACACTAATGCGTTCCTCTCTAATGAGAATTACATGCTGGCTATATTCAACATGGTGAAAGTGGTAAGTAATTTTTAATATAAATTTTATTGTTCTCAAGGAAGAATGATTTCTATCTATATATCTAAAAATCAATTGCTGTTTGTTAGTCTCGCTAAAACTTGAGAAAAGCTGGACTGCAATTATTTGTGAAAGTCCAAAGAATGTCTTAAAGGTGAGTAAATATGAAAAAAAATGCTAGGAATATAGTAATAGCAACAATTTCGCTTTGCCATACAAACAGTTTATATGTGTGTCAAATAGGTGATGTTCAGAATTTAGTTATTGAAAATTGACACATTATTTAATTCTAAGGCGATACAAAGTTCGCCGGGTGAGCTAGTTCATAATAGTTATGTGTCAGTTGTATCTCCTTGTTGTTGCCAGTCCAAGATATTGTTAAATACTTTCATTTGATAGACTTATGTGAGTATATATCCAACATAAATATTCTCTAGGTTTCTTTCGAATTATGTTCAGAAATGAAATATACAGCTTCATTAATATAGTATGACAAAGTTCAAAATATTTCCATACCACATTTATATAGAATAAATTTCTCTTATTAAAATACTCCAACTGCTTACTGTTTACCCACTGACTCACATAACACTGATAGCACCTTATAATATAACGTATATCACTTTCACAATGTATTATCATGAATCCACCGACAGTTTATGAGTTAAAGAATGTATAAGAAGATATGCATATATAAAAACCTTTAAAAAACATTACACTTCGCAATATTGTAATAAGATTTGAACCGAATATGTATTCATAATAAAAAGCAATAAATTAGTATGATATAGTTACAAAGTGTATGATCTTTTGAATTGGTCTAATCCATCATGAAGTAATTTACATTATTTAAAAAGTACATAAAGAATATATTCTTATTTTTGCTCTCTCTCTTTTGCTCTAAGTCTTTTTTGTCTATTTGGTAAGTGAAGCGCTTGCGAGGTGGCTTATACTTTTAACATTGTACTAACAAATGTGTGAATATGTATGAATATTACCAGAAAAATAACAAATTAGAACCATGAACCAAGACAAGCATACCATAAATAATTACAAACTGTTTGTCCAGTAATCATAATTAGACGATAACTATACATTTCCCAAACAAAAGCTACTTTGCTTAATAACACAAAGCCTAAGCTTGCAGCTCTGCTCGCTCGTTTTATAGCAATTGCAGTAAAACACCTTTGTGAATGTGAAGTGTGTGCTGATAATTATTTCCTGTACAAAGAGCTGTGCCCCATGGTTTCACCCACATTTCAAATTGAAATAAAAGTACTATAACAGAAATTTTATTATTTTGTGCATATTGGTTTCTAAACACAGAATTTGGTTCTTTTTCTAAAATAAAAGTAGGTTAAGTTACGCCTTATGACACTTGCCAAGTGTCTCTGAAAGTCGAATAAAATCCATTCATTGTAGAGATTAGCCGGAACAAACAAACAGAGAGCCAAAAATTATATTGATAGATTTTTTGTTACAAATACAGTCATTTTTCAAGCAGATACTCTTATTTTATTCATTTATATAGATGAGGGACAAAATGAACATTTAATATAATCAGGCCTTGCTACAGCTGAGCTTTAAACCCAAATGCCTGTCTTACTATATTCTTCAAGCCAAAACTATAAAGTAAGGTTGCAATTTAGTTACCGTTAAAGACGAATAGGGGACGCAATAAAAATATGGTTTCAAAATAACTCAAGTTGTGCGTAAACATGCAGGCTTGCGCATTTGCTATTATGCGAACATGTACACTGCTATACATAATATGTAAGCCACTTTAATTATGTAGCTTTGAGTCAATCGAACGTTAAATATAATAGTAATATACACATTAAGAGATCTAATAGTAATCTACATATTTATGTGCTTTTTTCTGTAGGCGGCATAAGCAATTTTTGTTTTCGTTCTGTAATGGCTTTGTTATTCGTTTCTGTATTTAATTTATATTTATTTCTTTCAATATTACGTCCAATTAACAAAAATATTTCGTTAGCCTATTAAAGCACATCAAACAAGTAAAATAAATTCTGTATTGGTGCAAAAAATGCAAACTTTTTTTGTTATTTCTTGTAAATTCAGAGGCTGAATTAAAAATAATCTTTTGCCAATAGTTTCTTAAGGCGATATTAAATATACCCATCAAATAAATGTATTCTGCTGCCCTTTTTAGTGTATTATTTGAAGCACTTATAGAGTTATTAAGAAGATTATTCTTTTTAAATTATCGTACAGTACGTATATAGCAAAGCATATGTATAGTATAGTTTCAGAGAGAAATTTTCATGCATTAGCGATTAAAAGATTGGATGCAATTTGACTCTTGAAGTGTGTCGTCACTATAACGCCTTATATCATTAACTGGTGAAAACTTTGTTTTTGATTGATTGGAAGTTTATTCCTTTTCATTAGCTCCACCACCATCATGATATAAAACTTAGTGATAAATGTGGGCAATTCAATACATTTTGCAGGTTAAATACATAAAATGTATGAAAACATACCTCGAGCAACAGGAACTGTCGCTATAAGACATGTTCTCCTGGATAAAATTAAAATGTTACACTGGATTTACTGTTATAACAATTAGGATATATTATGTTGCTCAGGTTCTAAATTGGGACTCTGAAGACGAAGCTGAAATACACGCAGCTAAACTTCTGGAAGTGATGGTCCTCCAGTGTTGCGGCAAAATCGACAACTGCCTGCCTTCATTTGTTGAGCTTGTGCTCAATCGACTTACAAGGAAGGTGAAGACATCGGAGCTCAGAACAATGCTTCTACAGGTAACTATATCATTATTTATACATACTGCTTCTTATGTTACTGACTTTAATTAATATAAGCTACAGTTAAATGATTATGCATATCATAATCGTATTTATGTAATTCCAGGTGCTCATAGCAGTGCTGTACTACAACCCACACCTGCTCTTCACAATTTTGAACAAGCTGCAAGAGTCTGTTCCAAATGCTTCAATCACACAGCACTTTATCAAGCAGTGGATACATGATATCGATTGCTTCATGGGGTAAGGGTATTTGATAGACATAATAATTTTAAAGGTGGTAGAAATATTTTATTGTAGGGTACACCAAGGTACCTTGTAATAGATTAGGTTGTATGATAGAGCAATTTGAAAACATAAAATTTATGAGACAATTATTATAATGTCTTAAATTAAACATTTTTTGTTGTTTTCTTAGGCTCCACGATAGGAAGCTCTGCGTACTCGGAATCTGCACACTCCTCGGGATGGGCGCCCAGAGACCGAACCTGGATGAAGTGATTCCCAAGATAATGCCCTCCTGTTTGACACTATTCGAAGGTCTTAAACGTGCTTACGAGCTCAAAGCTGAGGGAGACGACGATACATCTACAGAGGAGGAGGAAGAAGACGAAGATGAAGGTACAGACATAATGAATATCTACTCACATTCCTCAATTATCCAACTTCTTGCTGAAGTTAACAATTTTACCTACCATATCTTATATATCCCACATTAGTCATCAACCTTGGTAATATGTGTCACCGTTCCAATCATCTTTTTATTTAAGAAGCATTATTTTCGTTTTATTAATAACAATATCTCAAGTATACTGTGATGATTATGATGAATGACATTATTTATTGTGATTTTATACAGAAGTGCTCTCCAGCGACGAAGATGATATCGAAGACATGAACAACGAGTACCTAGAGAACTTGGCGCGTATGGCCACCAAGAACAGCGCCGCGCAGGGTGTGAACATAACCGCCAAAATCGAGGAATACGATAGCGATGATGTAAGTAGTACTCTCTCTAGTCACAAATAGTCATATAATTTAGGAAATAATTTGAGAAGACGTATATCTAGCGTGGTTCGACGGGGTAAGTGTCTGCGTAACCAGTTCTAGCGTGAAATTGACCTTGCGTTTCTGTAGAAGAATTACCATGATGGCTTACTTACATATTACGCAACCATCTTAGCCATTAGCAGTGGCAACGCATCTGTGATAAGACTGCAGGTAGAACCTGTTGTACGTGGAGTTAGTCGCAGATGTCCGAGGGCGGCAGTAACAACTAACTATCAGATCAACTGCAACCTTGTTTAATATTCCAAACATCATACCACAAACCAATCATATAAGATGATAAAATTTTATTTTAACTTGTTTGTGCAGTTTCAGAGATTAATGTATGCTAACACAGTGTCACGTGATATATGTACATATGACGAATTGTTCAGTTATATTTTTTGTCTATTTATTATTCATCCTACACATCTCATTTCACTACACCAAACGATTATTGGTAACAACGATTTTTGATTCTATCGACTTCGTATGATGGTGTTTCTTTCTTTTGTGCCTAAAGAAGTATAAATTGAACATAAACAACCATATTCTTGACATTAACAGTCGGAATTAGCCATTACAAAATTCACAAACCATGACTAAACTAGCTTCCTGCTTTTTTTTTAAACATATACACACATTTTCACCTTGTTAAGCAAAAACGCAAGCAATAACTTACCGTAACCATGGAATTAATCACGAGTATTGATAGGAATAATTGGAGTAAAACCCAGTTTAGCGCGCTTATAAATTATGATCACAGCGTCTTTAATAGCCATAATCAATATATTTAATCTATAGTGTAGTTCTTCATGGTACTTTATCGACCAATATACTTGTTTCCTACACGCGAAGCATGCCCATAATGCCGCATTTCTACAACAACAGTGGATGCGTCCGCAACGCGAGTGCTACAAGGAAGATCTGAAAGTTGTAAGGATATAATAGAATACTATTATATGTTTAATGCACCTGTGCCGCATTACAGGACTTTAGTTCTGCTATCGCGTTGCTTTGGACGCGTGACTTCAGACTTACAAAACGGATTCTACAACGGCATTAACTTGGTTGTACGACGCCAACGACAGTCCAAGAAATATGCATTCAGCTTACGGCCTGATGTATGATGTATACCGGCTTATGAGGTTAAAATTATTTCGCAAATATATAACCAGTCCGCAAACAATCTTTCATATAGGTTTTAAAAAGTCATCATTCACATGAAGATATCTCTGTGTCTACAATTGCGACATATGGAGTTAGCCATTTTATTTTTCAACAACGGATATAATGATTTCAAAGAGTTTTATGTTAAATTGATTTAATTTGGTTTTTGTATTGCGCCTTTTTAATCTTTATATTTATTTTGCTTTACAACATAGACAAGAAGTTCATATCAATATGTAATGACCAAAAACAGGAAACCAGAACTCCATTAATCTATTAACTAGCTTATAAGCTTATTAGTCCGTATTATTTATTAATGTATGATATTTGAAAATAAAAACTGTCTTTGGCGGCCTATCGAAGAGTCTCTTCTATTTTAGGTCTATACGCTACTATCGTCATTGGTGAGTTGATTTAATAACAACGATTATTGTATACATTATATGTTCAAAAACTTCGCGCAGACGAAACCGCATTAAATCTGCAAGTAGTAAATGAGGTCAGATTCTTCTAAAAACATTGCCAATAACTTTAAAAGTCTACACAAACTGAGCTACAGTATATATTAAAGCAAGGCATATAGAGGCAAATATTCTATATATAGTAACATTTACATATTGAAACATATCTCGGTATTGCAAGACCGATTAACGTCAGACAATTGCAGAGCTAATGAACGCAAAGATAATATATATACAGCGTAGCTACTGTCTATAGTTATTTGTTATAGTATAATATATATCACAGTATATTAATATGTATATACTATAAGTCCGTTTGTGACGACCATTACTGATGTAATCAAAATGTGAAACCGCTTGAGTTGATATATCATATGTGACATAGCTAATGTGCTATGTAGTAGTCTGTTTTAATTTTGTCACTTTAATTGCGATGTTATTATTAGAATCTGATTTCTAGCGTCTACTATATCCGACTTGATCTTGGTGACTCGTTTAATTATTGGCCCTAAAATGTGTTTGTTGAGCTTTGAAAGATTATGTTATTTTGTATAGTCAGCCTCTATAAGAAAATGATGTACCTATAGTTTTTATTTTTTGAAAGTGACTTGACATTTGGTAGGTATATATATAAAGTCGCTTTTAAAACTTACTACCTGTCGATGTTAAAGATATACTTCTTTAGACGCGTTAAGTAAAAGTGTTGAGTGATATTTTAAAATTTGGTGACCGTCGGCAATCGTTTTATTAATCATTTTCTTCACGGATATACTATATAAAGTGTGGATGAGATAAATACAGCTGGTTCTAGTGTACACACACTAAGTATGTGCATGTAAGATAAAAGATTATGTCTCAAATCGTTTGTTTAGGCAATGGGTATAATGTATTAAGTAAAATTTAAAGTTATGTTTCCTATTGATAATATGTACTATAAATATTATATGTTGTAACGCGCTGCAGAAACCTGGATATGGATTGGGGAAAAGGGTCATATTCGAATTAATTGTCATCACTGTAAACCGGGAAATAATAATAATTCTAGTGTTAAGAGGGAAAATGTATTCTCAGCTTTGTCTGTAAACGCTAAACGGTTGTGCTCGAATTACGTTGACACTACGGAACAGGGTCGTCCAGGTCCAGGGTCGAGAGAGTATAAACGGGTATTCCAGTACCGCAATATTAGATACCGCGGCTCGTCGTAGTATTGCGGGTTGTACTCTTTACGCACTTTTTCAACGTTTAGGTAGGAAATTTCGAGCGGATGCAATGTCGGTCAAGCTTGCAGATGACACTGTTAGAAATTGTAGG
>DWRA01001075.1:0-18902 GCA_018250295.1 Spathilepia clonius | reverse complement strand
CCAACTTATTTTAGAACTAAAAATAAGGTTTTTTAAGGAACCATGATCTGCAAAAGTCCCTAAGTCCAAAAGTATAGTAAATAAAGACAATCAATTATATTAATTATAGTGCCAATTTGGTTGGATGTGGGTACAACTGTGAAATATGACAGTTGAAAGCAAAGTACCACATAATTTTTGATGTAACAAATGGTTGGATGATTAATATAGTAATTACTACCTTCTTGTAATGTCCTAGCTCGTTTCAAAGGTTCAGAAGGTTCTCCGTCTTCCAAATCCGATTCGGGCGAAAACTCATGATCGGATTTTCCGAATTCCACTGAAACAACAGAAAAAGAGAAAAATAGTATTAAATAAATAAGGCAAATTTTTGATATGTAACGAGTAGTCACGATATAGCGTATTCATTTAATGTGGTAAAACCACGATCCACGGAACTGGGACTTTATATCGACGCTTTAGAAATCAAACACCCTATCCGGAATAACCGTTATATAACAAAATATATCAATTCCGAGATAACATTAACTTAAAATCATAAAATCCGGCAAAATCAAGAATTTTTCGTATCTTGTCATTTAGATCAATGATCTGTCTATTTTAGTTAGAACCTCCAAAGCATAACTTGCTTTTCTTTTGCACCCAATAAAAAAGGATCGCTTATCATTTGCTTGCATGCAAAATTTGCCAAGTCAATTTTATAAAAATAAATTACTTTAATCATTTTGAACACCCTGTACGTGCGTGCACGTTACTCACGGTCCGGCTCGTCGTGCTCGAACAACGGCTCGTCCGAGTCGGAGTCCGGCTCCGGCCCGGTAGAGTCGGACGCTTGCCACTTCGCTTGTTTTTTCGTCCGTTTCTTCGCGTCCGAGTCGGAACTGCTGCCGCTTGCTTGCCACTCCTCTTCATCTTCTTTTGTCTGTTATAATAATAACTAATATTATGTAGGATACTTGTAAAAAAGTGAATATATAAATTAAATAAAAATAGGGTAAGGTTTAATGAACTACTTGAACAGTAATTTGACAACTTTTTTACCTACTATAAATTAACCGAATTTCGATTCTTGGTAGGCAAAAATTTAATAAATATATGTTAATAATAATAATAACGGGCACAAAATTGGTAGTTAAAAAATGGTTTGCTTGATTATTATTAATAACGGGCGTAAATGTAAACACGAATTTATGAATGTGCGCGTCAGAACACTCAAATATGTGTACGTCCTAACATGAAACTTGAATCTGCACTAAAGAATATATATACATCTATAAGCGTTCAAGACTCGCGCGCGTTTTTGCTTGTATATGTGTGTTCGTATTTGTATGTAAGTACATGAGTGCATGGCACTGACCTTCTTTGTGTGTATCATCTTAAGTTCCCTGAGAGCCACCTCCTCCAGATGCCTGCGCTCGGCCTCCTCGCGGATCTTCATCTGCGCTATGCGGCGCGACTGCCGCACCGGCGTCTCTGACTCCGAATCCGCCCGCGACTTGTCCTTATCCTTGTCCTTGTTATTGTCTCTACCCCTGTCTCGCTCCCGCTTCCCCTTGGGCTTCCGCTTCATCATCTTCTTCGATGACTTCTTACCCGCTGAAATTTAAAGTTGCTCATAGAACTCATAACGTGAAGCTTTTTTAATTCATAATGCACTGGCTTGGATGCTATTCAGCGTGATGGAAATCGATGGATCAGGGAGATGGTCTAAACTCATTTAAAAGGCATATTGCAGAACAAGATATTTTAGGCTTTCTGATATCTCACAAGAACTATTTTCAATTTGCTTAAAAAACGGCAGGGTGAAAGATTTCTACTTGATATGAATAGTAATTTAGCCTACTACACATTTAGGTATCTGAATATAGACCAACACACGACTATTACAATTTTTACCAAACCCTTACGAGATTTCTAATATTTTTACATTTTATTACAGGTACACAACTACACAGATAAAAGGTGGTAGAACTCTTTGTGGTTCAACTGCGGTGGCATTACTGTCACAGCATTGGTCACTGATCTCAGTTATGTTATCTGAGGTCGAGTTGACACTAACCAACAAGTGGACTGCACGCTCGTTTGCTACTTCTCTTAATATTGTATAGATAAGGAAACCAATGGATTAGGAAGGTCTTGAAGGATGAAGATTGGGGGACAGTCTTTTTAATCTTGTGATATAAATTTTGATATCTTCTGCTGATCGAACAGGGAAACCAACATCACAATACTGTGATTAAAGTGTATATGTATTGCACAATAAGTATTATTGCTTAGTTAACAAAACAACATCGTGAGGTGTACATGCTTTCCTCATAATGTCAACTAATGCATGTGAAATCTATAAATTCGCTATCGCATACGAATGAGGGATTATGATGAACTTCACTAGTATTATAGTTTTTGTGCTATTCATCTTGTAGCATTAATTTAATTTAAGATTGGAAGTCCCAGTTAAATCATGGGAACTTATAGGGGTACAGCTGAAGGCCAGTGTGTCATATCTAATGCAAGCATCTTTTGGGAACAGACATTTGACTCTTCTTCCCTATGGATTGTTAATCACACTAGCAAACATTATTGTAAATTATTTCAACTTTTATACCTATACTATATAAGGTTTCCTCTTCAGACTCACTAGAACATTTCTCCAATAATTTTGCTTCTACTTTTTTTCTGAAAATAAGAAAAATATTCAATAACAATATACACAGATGAGTACTATCTCTTGTATAAAATACCAATTCATTGAATACTTACCGAGATGTTGTTATAATTTTTTTGGGTTTAGTTTTTAGGCGCTTTCCGCTTGTAATGGGTTCATCTTCTTCACTTTCACTTTGAGATTCTGATTTCGTTTTGTCATTAAGAGATGCATTTAATAGAGATCGCTTCAAAGATTTATTCAGTTTCTTATCATTAACATCTGCCTCATCATTACTTTTAGCATTATCTTTAGCGTTTTTAATAAACTTCTTAACTTTTAACTTTCCTTTAACAGCTTTAATTTTTTTCCTAGTAGATATTGAGTCAACTTTAGCTTCACTATTCAAGTCTTTATTTTCGATATTGTCATTTATAGAACAATCTATGTCGCCTAAAGGATCCACGGTTTCTTTGGAATGTGATTCAGAAACATCAGACTCTGGTGTGGATTCTAAACGCAACTTTTTTGGAGGTAGTGTATCTTCTACTCGTAGTTCCTTATCGGGGCTTTTCTCTTTCTCATTCTCTGTATGGTTTACGTCATCCTGATCAGACGAAACACTGCTTTTTCTTTTCTCTATGATACTGGCTTTACTATTTTGACAGTTATCCGTTTCTGACACAGAATTTAAAACCTCTTTACTGCTACTTTTACTTAATTTTCGTAAAATATTTTTCTTTTTAACTTTTCCTCTACCTTTTTTTATACTACTTTTACTTAAATTATCACTGTCAGTAATACTCTTTTCATTAGTGCTTCTATCTCTTTTTGAACTATTGTCACTAGTTTTATCATTTGAATTGGAACCATTAGATTTGTCTAACTCCCTAATACAATGTTTCTTAGAGTCTGACTTGTTTACTTCTGAATTATCATTAGATTGTTTCTTTAGAGACCTTTTATTTACAGAGGGCGAGCTTTTCAACTTAACGCTTTTACTTACTTTATTCTTACTACTGGAATCATTGTGTTCACCATTACATTCCGCATCGGGATTGTCTCCTTCTGAATTTTCTTTACTGTGCTCTTGTTCTATAACTTCTGGATTGCCAGTATCATTATCATATCCCCAGCCGTCCCCATAAAAATACATGACAGGCTCGCAAATTTCCTCCCCGATAATGTAGGAACTTTCACAATCTGCACCATTTCCCTCCCCAGTTACTATCATCACAGGTTCTTCTATTGCTTCACTAACCGCATCTTCTTCAGATGCTTTAGATTCTTCGATAACAGGAGGTTCTATAACACTATCACTATCTTTACTACTTATATTTACATCTACGTTAGAATTTTCTGTCTGTGATTCAGCTTCAGGTATCTCACTAGTATCTATGTCTTTTTCCTCACTCTTATTCTCTAGTTCTTTATTGCTCTGATTACTTCCAGTTTCATCAGCATTGTGTTCTTCTGTGATGTTCTCTTCCTTAACTACATTTTCTTCTTCAGCTACATCCTCTTCTTCACCTACTTCATCTTCTATGTGAGCATCGGCATCTTCAGGTTTGTTGTTAAGTATACTCTCCTTACTTTCTTCGGTTTTATCTGTACCTTTTCGCTCTTTTTGTTCATCACTTTCGTGTTCAGACTCAGATTCTGGGCTCAAGAATTCATCTTCATTTTCTTCATCTACCTCGGAGGATTTATTAGGCTAAAAATAGCAGAATCAAATATATATATTTTATTAACAGAAATCATTATTTATTAACATTTCCAAAACATGTTTACGTGACATAGTAATATTCATTGGAAATAAACATGTGCAGACAAAATTAACATAAGTATTAATATTTTTAGGACATTAAAATTTTACCTCTATTGGTGGTAGAGCATCTGCACCATTTGAATCCTCATTAACGTTACATGCAGCTGAAGGAGAAATCTCCTCACCACTTTTCAACTGACTTATGATCTTAACCAGCTCTTCCCTATTTCTGAAAAAACGGAACACATTGACGGGCCTCAATTATACTCATACATTTAAAAGGAAATTTTAGAAAGCCACAATACATTCTCTGCACTCTTAGAATTAAAACTCTACAATCTTATTATGAAGTAGAAATAATTGTAGTAGTAGTAAATACTACTACTACAATTATTTCTAAGTTCTTAGTAAGAGTCAGAGCGCATTGCCTTTGATATGGAGATAACTTTTCCTTTGTCTTATAATTAAATGTCATAGTAACTTTTCTCTATTTAATTGATTATTAATTTCAGCATTCAATTATAATAATTACATTTTGTATTTAATGGTTGTTCCTTTTTATTTTATTATTTTGTACAGGCGTAGGCCCGACTAAAGCAATAGACCAATAACAAATTTTCAATTAAAATCCTTGTTATACTACTACTGGACAAAGTTTTGGGACTGTATGTTTAAGTTTATATTTATGTACAGAAATATTGTAATACCTTGCTATCAACTGCCACGTCTCCTCATCCTGGTCCTCTTTGTAGAGGCAGAGGTTGGCGTCATGGTCCACTTGGAGCCAGTACACACAACCATTCTTGTCTCTACCCACAGGATCCAATCTCAGGTCAGTACATGATATTGCATTGACAGCTGTTTTGAACTTTGGATGGCAGGTGAACTGATACTCCAATAACAACTGTAGGATAGAAGAATAACATGAATACTACATAATTATATTTGTTTTGAGCACATTCAAAATCTTAATAAAACAATTTTAGATATGATGTAGATTTTGAAAATAAACAATTTAATAGGATTTTAGTTAATAAAACGACATAAGCGTACATATTATTAAAATTAGCAAGAAATAACAAAAATATGAACATAGATGTAGAAAAAGTTTTCAATATAATCTCATACGTAAGTATAATTAACCAAATAACCATATAAGGAATTTAATTGTATTAAAATAACAGTGCCTATATTTATTGTATTCAGAAAAATATATTATGATGTTTAGTCATTTACATGGAATTCATAGAATTTTACACATCAATCAAAAACATAAACCAACTTGCAAACAAGTGTTACAACAACAAAAAAGCAAATGAAATTACAAAGCCAAAAAATATAATCTATCTTTAACTCATATATTCTATAAACAAAACAACATACCTAATTGATAAAAAAATATACTTGTGGCAAAAGAAAAAGCAATGACTCACTTTCAAGATCTTCAACTTGACTTGTATACTAGCTTTCTTGTAAGAAAACCTTTCGATCTCCCAGGCTTCCTGATGGTGTGCCTGCTGGTGACAGAACTTGATCAAACTGCGCTCCCATCGGTTAGACTGCACAGATTTCAATGCACGGCGCAATAACCTCAAGTGTAGCTCTCTCAATGGGTCCAATACTAAAAGAATAAAAAGTTCGTACTTACATGTTTGTTTATATTCACGCTAATAATACGACGCTCCACACTTACCTTCCTGGGTATTCTCTATTAACTCCTGCAATTTCGCTATCGTAGGCACCTCCAAGCTGTATAGTTTACCGAAAACTTTCAAAAACGAGTATATAACAGCGAAATTAGGATCATTCGTACACGAAATTTCACCATCAGACGCCATCGTCGTCAATTATTATGCTCCTTTACTTAACATTGCTACACGATTCTCACTACCGGTACGCGATTTTTTCACTTATAACTATCGGAAAATTGTAAAACATGTACATCATTCACCAAAATATCTTTATTCTACAAACACTGAAAGCTTCTTTCCTTATTTTCTAAAATAATAAAATAAAACTCGATGACAGCCATCGCCCCATAAACATAATAACTATAGTTATAATTAGATAGAAACATGTAATATGACCAAGGTCTTCCCTTAAACAGCCATTCATAGACATTACACTTAATTTTAGATTTTTCAGACAATTTCATTTTTTTTTTGTATCTAGTAAATGATATGTAGTTACAATCGATTATTTTTTTATAAATAAATTACACGAGCAGAAAAGAGTTCATTTCGTAAGGAATTTATGAAGTTATCCTCACTGTAGATGCATGTGCAAATAAGAAGTACATAATATTATGTTTACTTATAGTGATTTACATTTTCTATACTATTTATCCTGAATAAATATAATATTTCATTTAATATGGCATTTTATTAGTATTAGCAAAATATGTCACAGTTGTGCACATCACTATGGAAAATCATATTGTCAGACAAAATGTCAGTTGTCAGTGTTGTCCATCTGTCACACGCGTAGCAGGAAAACCCCATTGAAGGAGTGTGTGTGTATGATTTCGTTTACTTTGTGAATTTGAGTGGTTGCTTTGTTTCTTATTGTTAAGTTTAAAGTTACATAGCAGCAAACATGTCTTCAGTATGTTGTGGAACGAAAAAACAGAAACTGAATAATTCGTACTGCAATAATCTAGAGCGACCTATAAATGGTTACCATGAATCCGTAGCTATTCCAGATATGTGTTACTTTTGTTTCGATGTTTTGTATTGTCAGCTGCATAGTATGGAACCTCCACAGACGCCAAATTTCACCAATGAAGCCTAGTAAGTATGCGAAGAAGTAACTAACCACGAGGGAATTGGGGAATATCACGAGGGAATGCTTTGATGGCTCAAGCCTTTGTGTTCGAATTAGGTCGGTATGCAGCACAACTACCTACTCCATACTAAACAATTCGTTACTGTCAGGAGACCGTTTTGAGACAAAAGCCAATAGTCATGTGTCATGAAGACAATGCAGTTGTTCTGTTGTTAACTTTCCCCTAATTTGCATAATTCATATATGTTTACAAACATTGTAATCTGTAACTGTTTTAAGATATCCTCTCTGCATTTATATACACTTAATATAAAAAGTAACACCAAATCCTTGTAAATGCAGGTTTTCATAAAAAAAATATCTGTAGTTGTCAAATTGCACTAAAATTTAATGTTTTTATATATTTTTAATATACACCTGTATAAAACATTTTCCTTATATTGCTTGGTACACATTTCTAAACTAATAATTAAAAGTTATTATGTGAAAATGTCTTATTGTAGTATCTAGCATTAACATACCTTTTCCATTGTATGCTAATGACTTTAAGACAATAAAAGTATATTCCTGCACACCTTCTAACATCATATTATTTGACAGGCTAAGGAAAATCAAGGAAAGAGCAAAATGCTAATAAAACAATTAGCTGTAAAATTTGGTGTATAAAATGCTTGTGACTGCAACTTTTTTATCATTTACTGCTAGTCATTAGTTTTTTCTTACAACTGCATATTTCAAACAATAGGATAAAGGTTGTTTCTAATTATTTTAGACATTAATTCGATCTATTCACCTTAATTACCTAATCCTTAACGTGAAAAAAGTAAGTAAGGTGGGTCATACAACTTTTTAAATATGGAAAGCAAATACTTTTTGTATAATATAGATACTTGCAACTCACTACAAGTAGGATAACAGTTGTACTTGAACCTGATGATAATTATGTTCTGATCAGTTTCAAGTACAACTCCTGGCAATTGTGTAGTCATTCATCATAAAGGAATGAGAAAATCTTATAAATAATGTATATTATTGATCATTGACTGCATAAAACTAAAAAGTGTATCTTTACAATTTGTTGTTTTATGATCAGCCACCTAGATCTCTTGGTATAGAATTCTAGAGGGCTATTTGTCAAAACACCAATAAAACATAAAATAATGACTCCCTCTGGTCATGGTTAGAATATAAAACTGCAATTGCAATTGTAAATGTATAAATCTGTTTTTTATTTATTGATAATTACAATGTATAAACTTTGTAAGAAACAGTGAAAGTAATATGAAATATTAATTTGAATGGTAGACAAATATAATTAAAATTAATGTGTCTATTTATGTCACTCATAAGCTTTTTTAACATAACAAAAACGCTGGTACTTTTTAACATAACAAAAACATAAGTGCTGGTAAAACTCAAGTATATTTATCTCATTGAATGGGTTACATCTTGAAACCAACTACTGATTTTATTGAAACATTCACACAAACATAAATGATTTTACATACAGCGATATAATTTTTTGATTACCCTGGATATATTAAAATTCTATAATACAGCTCTAAATGATGCAAGTGGCCATGTAAAGAACCCTGTATCCAAAGAAGACTTGTTTTTTTTATCTAGGATTCACATAGTTAACAATAAGACAAGTGGAAATTAAAATAAATAATGAATATATATGAACATTATTTTTTCTTTGTCTGTTTGTGTGCCTGTCTTCGTATTAATGTGTTTCTGTGGCGTCCATAATATGGAAAATACTTTTGTTATGGCGTACATGGTGCTATGTACTGTTTTTATTATTATATTCACACAATATCAGTTTGATTGTTTAGTCTTATCTTATTCTAATGTTACACAAGCTAATCGTTTTAAAGTTCGCAAAACATTAATTTCAGTCCTCTTTTTGTGACATGGAAGATTGGGAAGGAGCATCGTCTCAGAGGGTGTATCGGAACTTTTAATGCCATGCATTTACATTCAGGTAAATAAAAAAATTATGATATAGTATCATATTAAAACAACAATGTAAGTAATTTGTAAATATATAACATATAGAATATTTTTTCATATTAATATTGTAAATATAATTATGAAATATTTTGGTAAACTTGGTGTTTAGCTCAGAAATATGTCTGGGTATTCAATAAACAATTCCATAATATTCATATTTAACTTAAAGAAAAGTTCCTCCCAAGAATTTTCAATATCTTTTATTGACAAACAAACAGGTAAAATACAACAATATTAAATGATTAATAATATATTCTATTCACTGTTATAATAATATACTGCTACAACAATGATAGTGACATTCATAATTCATTATCATAATGCAGTCACTATATGCATATGAATTGTTATGCAGTCATTAAAAGTTCTAATTGGTTCACATTAAAAATAAACTTTAAAGCTTTTTCTGTAACAAATTGTCTTTAATTTTCATCATTTTTTATTTATCTATACATCCTTTAAACATGGTACATGACCTGCTTGTTGGTAAAGCGGTCATTAATATGTGTCTCACGAAACAGTGAGGCATTAAAAATGTAATACGTACCTTGAAGAATTCGTATTACACTATTTATTAGGTCTAAGAATTTCTTTATCAGTGCTAAAAACATTGCATTACAGATGGCGATTCTTTCCGCAAAAAATCGATTTCAAAATCGATTCAAATTGATCCATAAAAATATCAACAAAATAGAATTTTAATTTCTTGGTATCTGAAATCGGTTCTTGATTATATTGATATACAAAAATCGTTTTTTTTGTCCACAAATTCTATTTTGCGAGTAGTCGATCTCAGATCGCCATCTCTATAATATATATCTGACAGGGCTACGGGAATACGCGATTACGAGTGCCCTGAAGGACTCGCGGTTCACTCCCATCACGCGGGAGGAGGTGCCCCGGCTCACGGTGTCGGTGTCCATCCTGCAACACTTCGAGGAGGCGGAGCACTACCTGGACTGGAAGCTGGGCAAGCATGGCATCCGGATCGAGTTTGTCAGCGAGCGCGGCTCTAAGCGCACTGCAACCTACTTACCTCAAGTCGCTACTGAACAAGGTATTTATAAATTTGATATTATAATATGTAGTCTTTTGTGGCGCTTTCCGCACCTCAGAATAGGTGGCGCCACCAGTTTCCCCAATCACACTATCGAAGTTTTTTTTAGCATTTTGGGTATAAAAAACAATCAACTGAAACCATGGGAGCACAATCGCGTCAGGGATCGTCACCACACCTCAACAATTTTATAAAAATATTACAATATGCATGTATAAAAATTGTCTTGCTGTAGTGGCGACCGGTGCTCGTTCGCTAAATTGATGATAAAATTGTCGTGTCTGGTAGGGCCCTTAATGGGCTGCAATGACTATTTAAAATTAAGTAGTTATTACTCCTGTTTCTTTTAAATATATTATTGTGAAGAGGTATATTTATTGATCGTTATAAACTACTTTAATTAGATTAAAAAAAGTTAATACTTTTTGCAATCAATTCATGTAGTTTTATATTTAAATTTATGTTCAGTTGTATGTGTAGTTCATTAATAAATGTACATATTTTCTTTAATGTTTTTCTTTCAAAATTGTAAATAAAATTTAGTTACAAGTACCTAATTGAATTCAAAAAATATTTCCAGGCTGGGACCAAATCCAAACAATCGACTCCCTCCTCCGGAAGGGGGGCTACAAGGCGGTGATCACGGGCGACATGCGGCGCAGCATCAAGCTGACGCGCTACCAGTCCGAGGAGGTGTCTGCGACGTACAACGAGTACATCAACCAGCGCTGCTAGCGGCCGGCCGCCGCGCGCCGCCGCGCCCCGCACAGACAGTATCGGACGGACGCGCACCGTCGTAGGTATAGTGTTAACACCCTAGCATCTAAGTTTACGTATAGTGGAGCGAGGTGGGGACAGCATGCCGTCGGACACGCCCACGGACGAGGAACGCCCCGCGAGCGTTGTGCCCGAAGTGACCCCGGAACGAGCGTCTCGTGGTACGAGAACGATTAATCTTAATGAATCACTGCCAACGACATTCCTACACGGAACATCAAAGGTGCCATCTTTGAAACAATGAAGTTATTAAATCGCTTTAAAGGCGTCCCCGGACGCGTGTGCATCGTTTATTAAATTGTATAATATAGGCGTCTATCTGTAATCGTGATAGGATATAATGTCCATTTTATAATATACGATCGGTTAAGATAGAACTTTGCAATCCGCCTCACTTCTGTTTGAAAGATTTGCACAGCATTTTATTGTATGGTCACAAAGGCATTTTAGGGACGAGAAGTCGTGGGCTCAAGGTAGTTGAAAAATGTTATATGGTGAGATTTTTATTATATGCGATTATAGACTGAACACCCACTACGCAAATCGAAATTTGAATGTATATGTTAGTGTTAACGCCAATATTGTCCAAAATTAGGTTTAAAGCGCGGCTAGTTCATGCTCATTCTGTTGAATCGATCTATCAAGTCGTACTCTACTTACATCGTTTTTCTATTCATACAATAACTATAAAAAGTACCCTGTATCACTAGTATCACCCAATGTGCCTGAAAATCTATGACAAGAATAACATTTTAAAATTAGTTATTATTCTTTTAAATCTCGTAAGATCAATAATGGCAGTTATTTTAAAATACACACATGTACACTTTAATTAAAAACTAAGATTACAATCACTTCATTCAAAAAGTGTACACAATAGATTGAATTTGAATTGACACTCAATCTAAATTCAAGCTAAGCAACTTACTTTAACTGACATTTGTATGAGGATTCTTTTTTTAGTGCTATAAACAAGGTATGTATTACGTGAATCAGGAAGAGTTTATGCTTACACAATTTTTATATTATTATTTTTTTAACGAGGCCTTCTCAATAAATTTATAAGTTGTTTACATCAATGTAAAGAGATCATCACAATTCAATTTTCACATACTGCAGCAGTGAAGAAAACTACATGGTTCATCTTAATGGAAGAATCATGGTCATAATTAATTCGAGTTTTTGTAACGTCCAAGTACTTATTTGTCGTTTATTGTGCCAAAAATTGACATATTGCTTCTTGATTCGGAGTGATGGTACCTCCTGCTGTATTTACTTACTTCGTTTTAAATAAATCTTGAAAATGACTGGCAGAAATTGATTAAGCATCCATGTCTTTCTGTCATTAAGTTATAAGTAAATGGATCACGGATTAATAAATTGCATTATGTATGTATAAATTTAATGTTCAAGTTTGAATTTAGGTTGATAAGATTTTGACTGAGGCTTCCATAAAACATTCGTTAGTATCGTGTAAAAAGAATAGAAAAGTCTTGTGATTATGAATCATTTTTGGATAATATTAGCAGTGTCATCCATAGATTTAAATCGATATATGTATAGTTTAAAATGTGTATGAACCCGCCACGTTTCTGAAAATACGTTTTTCGCTACAATGTTTGTTGAAAATCTTAATTAAGCAATAATAATAATTTCACGTATTCTAGTAAAATGTAAATTTTCATATTGAATACACATCAAACGGTTTAAATCTATGGAGACATCCATGTAAAAGTCAATTTGGTGAAACCGACCATTTTCAGTAATACGAGTGTTTGTGTTGTTTGTTTACGTTCAAAGGGTGGGCGTGCACTTTGATTATAATTTGACATTATTGACGTGGTTAATAGAACTTCCAACTTTGTCGTTGCAGCTATCCTCGTGCTCCAATCGAGCCTATTCTAATATACATGGCTCTCAAACAAAATCATTGTCATATCATTTTTCGTGAACCATAGTTCACTAGTAGCTGATGCAAAGTTCGGAAGTCTTCTACGCTAAATTTTGTAATAAAGTTATCTTCATTTAAATAGGTAAAAATATTATTTGTTTGTAGCTGGGAATTGTTTTATTTGGTTATGAATGTATAAATACTGTTTGGGACAATAATTATAAGAAGATTAAGATTTTTCTTGACTAATGCATTCATATAAGGATGTAGGTTGGATTGGGTTGGGATGAAACTATGGATTGTTTTATAAAATACATAGGAATAATCTACTTTAATATAATATGTTCAATTGGATTCTTCACATTGATAGATATTATTTGCTATATTTACGTGGGACCATTTTATAATTTTATCCTTTAAAAAATATGTTTTTGAAATTGACCCATAGAGCATAATCATACTATAATAGGGCGCTTGTACTTATAAACCTGTTTCGTAATAGCCTGAAGCTGTATAGCACTTACTAGTTAGCGGTATTCAATGGAATTTAATGTAATACTCGTAGTTAGAGTTCACACTGAAAAAATCCCATACTTTTCAATTTATATATTATTATGTGAATGTTGTTGTAGTTATTGGAACATTTCGATAAAATTAAATAGCGTTAGCAATGTCTATATCTAGTTTGTGTAAGGCAGAGATCATTGTGGTATTAACTTTGCAAGTAGACAGTTATATGGCCCATTAAAGGACAACTAGTATTTATCGAAACATTTTTTAAGTTCGCCTTCAATTTATATACGTTAAATTCTTAATTTAATTAATGAAAAAAAATTGTGTTTCTTGTTAAATTTGTATACAGGGTTAAAAAAATATATGTGATCCTAAAGATATCTACATGCATTAGTCAATAACAATCTAGTAATCGTATAGAAATATTATCAACACATAAAGTTATAAGGGTTTAACCAGGGTGTACATTACAGTACTAATGTATAAAAATGCGATACGTTTATGAAATCAGCGTGTTAATTAGAGGCATGTCATATTGAAATCCTCGGAACGTTGATAGTGACAGAAAGCGATAATATAGTAAATTTGGCTGAAACCATAAAAAGCAATACTCCTGTATTTTCTTAACATAAAGACGGCAGAGCTAGTCTGATATTAAATGCATTTAATGAGGTCTCGGACAGAAGTGTCCTTTCAACTCATGAATTTGTTAATATTTTATGGGATCAGATTAAGTTATGGTGTGAGTTAAAGTAGTATATTCATTCACCTTAACTGTTTTGACTTGCAACAAGCCCTGAAACAGCATATTAGAATGTGAATTATAAAATATTATAACAAGAATATTATTTTATCCCCATTTTTCTACATACTTTACAATTAAATGTACTGAAAAATAATTAGTCATAATACATACATGAGTAGTGTTACCGCCATTGAACCAATTTTTACAATACACATTTTGGATTTGTGTTTTCACTGGTCCTATGAGAACGTATCAAAAATTTTACTACCAAAGTCACGTCTCGGGGATTTCAATATAAAAACAAAATCACATTACAAACATTGTAAACCCACTCTTATATTAATCCCACATATTAGTTAGACAACTGTAATCTTCATTTTTAATGTTTGCTGAAATTGTTTGTTTATACTTTATGCCGGCAACGGCCACTTTCCCGGTCTTACTGTCTGGTCGAATAAACTTAAACATGAAAAAACCGGTTGTTGTCCACTACCAAACAGTGAAATAAAGCAATATTTGAGTAGCTGCGAGTAGACGTGATAGCGGACCGTGAGTGGCATGTTAGTTTTGTATCATCTCTTAATTTTTATCTCGTCAGTTCTATTGTTTGCACGGTTGCACTGAATTTTATTTTTGCGTACTTAGCTTATTAACTAGATAAGTACACTTTTGTGCTGTTGAGTGTTTACGTATCCACTAAAAGGCTTACATCGTCCGCTTTGGTGAAAACTAATTTTGAGTTTAATTTTTGTGTATGACCGCCAGCGGTCAATTTATTGCCTTTTGGCGTGCGGGTAGCGTGTGAAAATATAAAATATAAAAAGCCTTCAAAAAAAGTTAACACTTCAAATCATTCGATTTGTCGACCTTCGATTATTTATATGTATTAAAAGAAAAAATTCTAAAAAAATATATATATAACATGAAAACACTTACAAAAAAATGAATAGTAATAATAAATTAAGGTTTAATTTGTTATAGAGTGTAAGTGGCTAACTTACTTTATTGATATTTTTAATACGATTGTTGTTGTTTTAAACGTACGCTCTTGTTTTGTTAGTGACTTGGCTAGCTAACGGTCTTTGATGGTGTAATGAATAAGAAGTTATATTTGTTTTTTTTTCACATAATAAATTCAGTTTGTTACACAATATTGAACTACAGTGTACTGAAATTCTATAAAATGTGATCTATAGTTCCCAAGTAAGGAAGCACCAACCTTGAATGGATTATATATATTATATGAAAAGTTTTTAGTTGCACAAAAATGAAAGTTATTATTATTCTCTTATATATCTTGAAAAAAAGATTTAGAAATCAAGGAATAAGTAACTAGGTAACGATTTGCCTTTTGACCAAACATTTTTGGAAGATAAAAAAAATTAAAACCAAAAACAATTTCAAATACACAAATATTAGACACCACAAAAATATTCGTTTATTTTACGTAGTAAAAATGACAGGAAACTAACAATTTAATAAAACCATGTAAACCACAATAACTTAATGTTATACTACAACCAAAGGTATGTATTTTTATTAACGTTAAACTCAAATTAGTCTACGAGGTCCAAGTCGAAATTACTTCGATGTTGGAGTGAATGTAGCACCCTGCACAATCATAGACCGTTTTATATTTCAAGGTACGATTGAGGAACTATACATACCTATCTCATAGTGTATATGTTTTAATTTTGTGCCCTAATAGAGAGCTAGATATTGTGAAATCTCGTAGATTACTTTAAAAATTATATTGACTTTATTACTGCAAGAACGAAACGGTACTAAGAGAACAAAGTTACATGCTGTGCTTGTGTTATAAGATGATTTTATCGGAACTTTTTCTAAGCATTTAGCAATAATGTAAGGGTTTAATAAGGGAGCGCGGGTTGGTCTTTGTCGATAAAGAAGTATTTTATACAAATATTTCCAAAAACACCTTGTATCTTATTATATGAGAGAGTAATATTTCTTTTAGTATAATATTAAATAAGCGTGTACAAGTTATTAGCAATAATTAATGATAATGCAATTAGAAATATGAAGATAGACATCGATTTACTTTTACAAAATTGTGTAATAAGTTATCTAGGTGTTTGACTTTAGTCCTGTGGCGACTCCGTTTCTACTCTGACAGTATGAATAACCAATGAGAATTGAATGTCTTGCATGGTCAGCCAATAGAATCACTCCGTTTGTTACACTTGACTCCTATTGGTCGAGACGATCTGTACGTAAGTTGTTATAATGGTGCACTTACGAACGATCGCCCTTAGAAATAAGATACAGTTTTGTATGTGTTCAAAACTTAGTGATGTATTTCCTCCGGTGGCAGTTGTGTGATTAGTTTGTTGTCCGTTTTTTGTAATTCGTAAAGTATGGTTATAAAAGTAAAAATAATATAGGTTACATTAATATTTTGATTTTTATTTTGAAACCTGGCATTGATCGTATGCTTTTTAACTTTGTTTATATTAACTATACAAATAAATAAAATTTAATTGTCTGTCAGTGTTTTCTGAATAACTGTTATTTTCGAACCGGAAAGGATATTTTAAAATTATTATCCGTCTATACTGACAGATTAACTATACATGGTATATCGTTTTGACTCGATAATGGCTCATAACTCGTTTTAAAGAGTGAAAACTCACGAAGATGTTTCCGCGCGAGGACGCGGAATAGATGTTTTATTCAAAAAAACTAATGACTTTTATGTGTGGTTTTGTATGTTATGTACTAGTTACGGTTACGAAGGCGACCACATACACAGCAAATACGATGAAAATTGTGTCTGAAAAAGATCAATATAATATTTCCCAACGTAAAGATAACGGGAACTGCAATTTACTTACATTTTTATATTTCTACGCGTGTTGCGGTACAGAGTTCGCTCGCGGAGGTGAACAAAAAACGATCCGACCCTATAAGTAGGGGACCCTATAACGAGGTCTGACCCTATAAGTAGTTTATGGAAGGAAGATTTCACAGGGAATGTCAAAGGAGAAATAATGACCTCAAGAACATTTAAGAAAATTGCGAAGATTATTTTATTATAATATAATACTTCCATATTATTACGTGTTTATTAGAAATGTGTTGCAAAGGGCATAGCTGGACCTATTTAATACAGTATGATTGTCAACCATGTAAATAAAAAAAATCATATAACAGTACAATATCTATTTACAAGCTATAACTACAATTTAAAATATTAATAATGTACAATTTTATAATTCACCTTGTTCTGCTAGCAATTTATTTTCAATTTCAAGCAACTTCTGCCTTATTTTGAAGTTGTTTTTCATTTCAAAGTATGTTAAAATAGATGAAGCTGCTAACTGGATCGCTGCCATGTATATCAAAGTCCCAGTGAATGGTTTGGTGTGCTTTCTCAAGAATTGTAACATAACTTTAGGACCTTCTGATAATTGTGGAATCCTAATTGATGAGTATCTTTCGGCGAACTGAAAAGACAATATTGTATACACATATGAACCATACTTATGTGTAATGTAAAGGTGGTAGTACCTCTTGTGGTACGACTCCGGTAGCACCTTGTCTGCGGTGTCCCAACTTAGTACTCTGGTAGCAATAGAATCTGTGATGGACCTCAGGTAGAACTCTTTAATCTTATTTGATGTCAATTGAACTTGAACCCATTTCTGTTTACATTGCAATATGTAGGTATAAATATTTATTCTATCTGAAAGAATATAAAATGAAATATTAACTTAACTGTTTAGTATTGTAAACCAAAATAAACTTACCATAAGAGCAGAAGTAGGTCCCAAAATCATGGGGTAGACCAGGCCAAATCCAGTCTGAATAACTGCAGACTTTATTTCATAACAAATTGGGCATGATTGATTTTTCATCAGCAACATATCTGTTGATACTAGCTGAAAGATTTTAAGCACTGTTTATAACATTATTAAGAATAACAGATTCGAAAGAAATTTGATGCTAATCATATATAGATTTACTAGGGTTGTGTTGTCATTTGTTTATAAGGTACGCAGGCACAGAAATCTAAATTCATTGTTCTTAACTGTTGATTAAACATGCAATTGTGCATCAGAACAGTACAGTGACTGCACCACCAAATGGATTGCTTCCTGTTATTTACCACCATATTCTACAGAAATATAATAAACTTAAGGTTGACTGGCAGAAAATGTTTTTAGCATTAAGTCCGCCGATTGTACCACAATTAATTTTTTGGTCAATAAAGAATGAATGAATAAATAATTAAACAACAACCGCACAAAGAACAGATTAACACATGCATACATGGTATGACATCTGGACTACTGCATATGTATCAAAATTCTACAAAGGACACTGTCAAAATAAAAGAATAATAAATTTTTTAACAAACTTACGTAATTATGAAATAGTGTAGTAAGTATTCCAGGCATAACACATATAGGTATAGCTGAAGACAGATACCCATACTGGCCAAGCTTAAATCTGTGGCGGTAATGTTTGTTGATGACTAAACCACACATTGCATTTACGCTTCCGAGGATCAGAGGACCGAAGCGTAGAGCCCATCTGCAATAAGAAGGATGCATTTACTAAAGTCTGGAGCATGTAATTAAATATAAACAACATTTTACATATGTCTACCGAGACAGTCGTGAAAATTTATAACACAGATAGGTTGCCACTTAAATTGATGCATAGATTTTTTTTTTATATGAT
>DWRA01001074.1:0-18903 GCA_018250295.1 Spathilepia clonius | reverse complement strand
CGGGGATCGAACCCGGAACCCACTGCGTGTCAGACCGGTATGGTGACCGCTCCGCCACGCGGGTCGTCAAAAATATATATTTATTATAAATGTGCGCATTAATTTTAAATGTATTCCTTATCTTAATGGTAGTGAAGTTATCTATTTAAAAGAACTATTGGAATTCACCTGCGTAGTTCAGGTTCCAGACAGTGATTTATTATTTGGTTCTGTGATAGATTTACTTCCGAAGTGTCTGAATATCCTACCCTGCAGCTACGGCTGTCACTTAAAGTTATTACGTCGACATCTAACGTTGGCTAAGAAATAATTGTACAGGAACTGCATTACGAATATTAGTTTATAAATCCGTCATCAATCAAATTATTTTTACGGAAATTTATATTTTGGATATTTTTAGTTAAAAAGATAGTTTCAAAAATATCATGTAAATTATTAGTTTAAAAAGTTAGTTGCTGATACAAACATGTTTTCGGTAAAAATACACAGTTAATAACCTAAAAAAATTGAGTGGTAGCCAAAACCAATACCTAAACTACAAATAAATGCTATCTATTATGCACTAACAAATTATTAGTCCCCTTCGGATATGGCTTATTTCCGATATCAAGAGTAGCTAATTTGATATAGATTATCGTTGCGGCGTCCGAAGGTAATAAATATAGTCAGAGTGAACAGTGATTTATTTGCCACCTGGGCGTATTTCGGCTCCGATATTATCGTTGGAAATCGTTATCCGACAAAAAAAACAGTGACTACAATACATTCGTGTATAATATTTTAATTTGTATTCGAAATAATTTATTTTGTAAATCTGACGAAGCTGCGTCGTAACGACCAATCACGAAAAAAATCCGAAAAATCAGTTTGAAAATTTATGACTATTGTCAATTGTTGCTGTGAAAATGTTTATCATTTTGACAGTACTAAATATTCTTTATGATCAACTCAAATAGTTTAAAAAATATCTACATCAAATTTGAACATTTAGCATATTTGAGTGATAGATATAAAAATAATTTTACTAATGAGTGTGTGAAAAAATCTATTATATACGGAATATTTAATTCCGTATATAATAGATTTTTATATAGGTAAGGTAATGAAATAAAGAAATAAATTAAAAGAATTAATTGAATATTATGAATATTTATTTTAATAAATGCAAAATGCCGTAAAAAGTAACCCAAAATACTATAACAAAATGAATTAATATAAAAATAAAACAAAAAATAATAATTATTTTATTGAACGATGTTAGCAACATTAAGTAACTTTTCAATATTTCATTTTTGACTCCAAATAAATTGAATACAGCGCCATCTCCCGATAAACCCATGAACTACGCTGAATTCAGTGCGAGTACTATGCGACTTTGTTGAAAATTGTGGTTATCGAGGTATGTTGGATGTTAGTTAAACTTTGTACGGACAGATGTATTTACTGCTGCGTATGAACGTATTTTACGCGAGATTCTATTAATTCTGCAACATTTTTGTTTCATAGGAAAAAGGCTGGATATACGCTATAATTTATGTTAAGCTAAAGTAGAATTAGATTGCCATTTCATTCTTTCAGAAAAATCGAGTTGTGTCGTTGATATATCTTTCTGGACATAATATGCATATTGTAAATGCTTTTATACATAATAGCTATGGATCAATTACACCAGAAGAATATGCAATGGTATCAGAGATTACAATATAATGACACATATCGTACTCTAATGAATCAAGACGGCGCCTCAAGTATTTTTACAGAAGTTGGGATCCCAGACTTTTTCCAATCATGCGATCCCGGAGGGCTGCATTCTGGACACGTGTCCACGAATCCAACAATGAGATGCTCCGAACTTTATAAATATCTCGATAATCTATCTTTAAAGTTTTGGCTATCTGTACACCGTAATAATAACCAAAAAATAATACATTTCCTTACAAAGTTTACAATGGATATGGAGAGAATTTTGAAAAATCTTGAAATCGAACCCAGGCTACCTACACTGAGAGACTGAATTTCACATCATTGAGCTTATCACAGCTTAAGTATTATTAATGTAATAATAATTTACATATAATAGAAATAAATGTCATTTCAGGCATTTAAAAATAACAACATATATACATAAACATATATGTAGAAATAAACATACTAAATATACTAAGAATTAATAGCGAATTAATAATTAATTAATTACTATATAATAAATTTAAATTTATATATATATAAAAATTTAAATTCATCAGAGATTAGTTAAACACGTTAATAAACCTCAGTGACTAACTGAAATGTTTGCTTGTTCCCTTCCATAACTTTATGAAAAAAATCACATTATGTAATGAAAAGCGTTGCGTGAAAATTGAAACATAAAAGTAAAAGCTATTATTAAATGTAAAAATTTAAAAATGGATACCGATTAAATATGTCCAAAGTTACCCAAGATTTACAACGAAAATAATATGCAGTAATATCGTAGCTCTGCTTACGTTTCTACGACATTGCTAGGACACGCTACAATATTGCTACGAGGTACGTAGAACCCAGTTACGAGAATTACGACATTATTCTGAACTTATTACAACGTTTTTACTTATGTAGATATACTTATGTAGATAAGCATATGTAGTATATTGTGGATAGATTTTAAGGTACTTTTTATTGAATTATAAAACGTCTAATTTGTAAAATATACTTATTAAACACCGATGAAAATATAGCAATTTAACATCTGGTGCCTCATGATGGAGCCACGAGGCAGACTACTTAGAGGAGTTGAACTACTTAGAGGTTAAAATAATGAACCTTTCGAGTTAAGGCTGATAACATTTGTTTTGAAAAATCCAATAGGTTGGACTGAGCAAAGGTGATCTGATGATAAAATAAAACTAGGAGGTGGCTAGTGAAATTCTTCTGAAGGTGGTACAACCATTATAGTTCTACAGTAGAGGCAGTGCTCCAACACATATTTCTAACGTGAAGCATTTCCTATGTTTCGGTGGAAACTTCAGATGTCGCCTTACTTACATGTACGGTAAGCAGCTTAGACCTTAGGAGTGGCAACGCATTTGTGATTGGCATGGAGTAAAACCCCTATTTTATCGTAAATTATTCACAAATATCAATACTGTTTAGGTGGACTGCACACTCATTTGCTACTTTTGTATTATAAAAAATCTTATTTTTTTACCTTGAAACCATTTCACCTCTGTGATCATAGTGTTAAGTTAAAATTCATTCACAGATGAGTACACGAGCGGAACTACGGGTGGAGTCTCATTGTATTAAAATAGTTTATACGAGGGAAGGATTCAAAACGTGTAACCATATTAGGATCCCACAAATTATTTTAACAACTTATTCAACAAATTTAAACTCCTTGGTTTTTCTATGCAACTTATCACCATTATCACTTTCGGATATTTTTTACATAATGGCAGCGTCGTCGTCTTGTTCTGAATTGAAATGTGCTCTAAGGCAGATGCGCTTTTACGAGGTATTATGTCTTAGTATTACATTAAGGGTAGTAATTCTATTCAACATTAAGGGGCAATGATCACTTACGTAACGTAACTTTTATGCTTGTTATAATAATTAACATATGATAGTAAATACATGCACGTATGATTATGCACCATTTAAATTGTCGATATCGAATTAATAGCAAAGCATCTGCGAATAATGTTTATCATAGAGTAATAATTCCGCAGAAGTAACAATATTTATTTATTTATTTATTATCGACGTAGAGGTAGCAAAGGGTGAACTTTATTCCTATTGCCATTCTGTACCACTCAATCCTTGGTGGCGATGAAAAGTTGCGGTGGGTGTTACATATAATTTTGATTTGATTATATTTATACTATTTAAAATATACACATTAATACATTATACAAATGTAAATACGTACATAAATGCATATATACAATACATATTACAATTGTTACAATATACAACACAATACAATAATGTTTTATACGTCTTTAGCAGTCATTGGTAAACTGAATTATTGTCTATTATTGTCCGTCCATTATTATGTCGGTCAGATTGTTATCGATCCAAACAAATGTAAAATAATCGTAAATAATAAAATAGAATCATTTTTAACAAAAAATATAACCGACTTCCGTATTACTCAATAGTAAAATATAGTTAAAATAAATGGTTTAATATTTAGTTCGGAAGTCGATTATATTCAATTGGATAACGATTTAAACAGTGTCCAATTTGGGATTGTAATTGTATTGGGATTGTAAATGAATTATTCGTTTATTCTGTGTGGAGTCAGCTACAGATGTTCATGGACGTTAGTAACGCCTAAACCTTCATGTTGTCTGCATGCAGGCAGTAGTGAAAGAGTGATTATTTAAACTGAAAAGAAGATGGCTTGACTGCAAAGTTTCTGTGTCCAATTTTGGGACTTTCCACACAAATGGGGGAACCAAAAGAAATAATCAGGCTGTTCCGCTACATTAAGATATGTTATAAATATAATCTACTGCACTTTAGGAGATCTTTTTAAAAAAATGCGGTTTTAAAAATATGCTCCACGGATTCTGTAAATTCTAGTATAATTCAACATCTAATTAACACAGAATAGTGTACTGCGCTAATTATTTGAAACGTAATTGAATTGTCCGCAAAGACAAAGGAGTTAATTTACGAACTAGAGTTTGCCTGAGGTGCATTTAAAATTACAGTTAGTCTCTTCTTAATCGTGCTTGGAATTTAAAATTGGGATCGCGGCTTGCGTTGTTATTTATCTGTCATGCTGAAGATGACCAAAATCCGGATTTATATATTTTTGCAGCCCTATATTTTTATTTTCAGATCTTATTATTTTGTAATTGTGTTTATAACTGAGCTATTCTTATCCATGCACTTAAATGTTACTTTAATGATTAATTGATTGTAATATATTATTAGCGTCTTATTATACGACATATAATCGCATAAAATTTTAATTGGCTTGAGTTGTTTTTATCCCTACGAAATAATAATAATAAAAGTGATAAATTCGAGGTGCAGTAATAAGATATTCGAGCTCGAGACATAGTCAAACAGACTTATTTAGATAAATTAACATTTCAGTAATTTGTTTATCGTCATGGATGCAAAACTAGATAAATTGAACGAGCAGTATAAATACAATTTATCGCAGAAACTTTACAAATTTGTGGTTTCCGATAATCTACAATCTTTTAAATAAAGACGCTTTTTACATTCATAGCCCCACACTGGATTTCCTGTTTCGTTGGTGCCACAGACACACACAAATACGAATATACCTAGACCCAGAACAGTTAATCTAAGTTCATCATTTCGATATCTGACTGGCAGGGGATTTTACCCTGAAACCACTGCTTATCAAACCGGAATGGTGGTTGCTCCGGCACGCTGGTCGGTATAACTTTAATCTGTATTTTTTAATCAATAACGTCCGAGAAGAGGGGAGGCGGATGGTAATTTTTCTTCTATTTTTAAAAAAACACATAGCAACAGTTTGAAAGAAAAATGACTTATCTATTTGCTCTTTAACCATTCGTGTTCTTGGGGATTTAATTATGTTGTGTAAAATATGATGTATACTTGTACAAAATTTAAATCTAATCGGTCTAGTACATTTGAAGGAAATTGGCTTTGAATAACGGACGGACAGACAGTCACTTAATTGATCTTACTCTAGTTCTATTTCTTTGTTTTAATTTACGAAACCTTAAAGCTATATAAAATGTAGCGTATAAAACAAATGTGGTTAATAGTTGTTTTATCATTATAAAATAAAACGGAAATTACTCTATTAACAGTTATTCCAAGGGTTCTTCACAGTTTATACAACGTATGTTTATCCAACTAATTAATATTGAGTTTCGATCAAGTGTTATCACTCTGGTGAGTAATTGAGCTATGTGACTCGAGGGCGGATGAGGCGAGCACTCATATAAGTACCCTCAGAACTGTGCGTCCCGGAATTAATTTGGTGATCGTTTCAAGTGGCTTGAGTAGGGTGCCAACTTCGAAAGAAGTTGTCGGATCAAAGAACTTTCTCTTATATTTATTAGTTTGCATCTTATCTTTTACTAATTTGTAATATTTTTATATGATTCTTTGCTTGATTAAAAAAAATTACAAATTACTTCAAGTTTTGCTAATCATGATTTTTCGATGTTTTCTGTAATATTGAGACTACTATAATTTTTGCGATACATAAAAATACTTTGTACGATTCGGAAGCTGACGACAACACAATTTCATATGCACGTAAAAACGAGACTTTCCGCGTAAATTACAAAATATGGGGCATCTATCTCAGTGTGAGAAAATATAACCTTTTGCAATTGTATTCGTCTGGGGGTAAGGGGTTTCGTCGAGAGCAAGGGTGCCACATTGTGAGTACAATAATAGTGTCAGACTTTGTTACGGACTTTTCAGATTACATTATTTTGTGTAAAAATAATTGACGCTTGTTTGCGTAAAGAGAAGGTTCGAAATCAAGTTGACAGATGGCGCTAGTGATATGAATAACGATGATTACAAATAATGCGTACGGTGTGGTGTTTTGGAAAGTCATTTTAAAAGTACGTACCATATAAGGTAAGTACCACAACAATAAAAATAAATTTTATACAAAGACGACATCTTAAAACGTTTTCTATAGAACAGTACAACACTGTTCTGGTCCAAGGCATTCTAAAATAAATCCTAATCCAACTTGCGCTTTTTAACATTATTTTTAACAAAATCAATAAAACCAGCTAACATGTCGCTAAAAACCAAAAAATCATTTTAAATAAATGTTTTCTACTTGGTTCTGAATTCGACGCTCGAATTGGACACTATTTACGTGGTAATCCAGCTCCAATATAAGTTGAGCGACATAGAAGTCGGCTTAATTTTTTGTTAAAAATATTTTTGGACGCTTTTTAATTATAGCACAGCATGATAGCATTGACGATAGATCTTACATTTCATTTAGTCAATGTAGACTTACATAAAACCATAACCTTAAGCCAAAACATTCAAATTATAACTTAAATTTAAAACTTACCTTTGATCTAAGCCTAAGCCAAAACTTAACAACAATGTCTTGACTTTAGCCGAAACATAAACGCAATCGTAAGCATAACCGACATAACCAGAAACATAAACCTAACCTAACGTAACCTAGCCTTAGCGTAACCGAAACCTTAACATAAACGAAAATCTGCTCCTCCATCATTTATACACTAACATAGGCACCAACGAAACTTTTTGTGAAATAGTGTCTGGCCGAAATGCAAGATAAAAACGAACAGCTTCTATAAAATTGTGGTTTATGCGTACATTATCACCCCTATATTATCAGGGTTAAGGATATGAAGTTCATATTATAATCTATACTTATTGTTTGTAATTTATACGTAAGCGCCAAATGGCTAACTTCAATAGTTAAGGCAAACAGTATCACTGCATCTAAGATACTGCAGTTGAAGGTCAAATTTTTCATAATATATCTCTGCTCAACAATCTTATTAGATATTCGTAAGTACCATATGGCTAACTTAAATGTTTTAGAATACAGGCTTCTCTGCATCATCCAAGAAAAGAAAGTACTGCAACAAAATACCGATTCAAATGTAAAAAAGAAAATTGAAATCGGTCTACAAATGTTCGAGTTAACCGAGTTTATAAGAATACGTATTTTCCATTTTTTCGGGAAATCGTCTGAAAATTTTCATATGTCCACGAAATGTGACCACTTATAAAACTGGCCGCCTACAACGACGGTTGAATCATGTCAATCGATCTCGGCATCACGAATAATCGCCGGACATACGTAAAAAAAAAAATTAAATATACGCGACGAATAGCATCTTCCTTCTTAGAAGGAAATCGATTAAAAAATACATAAGCGGCCATGTTCTTCAGAATTAATTCGACACCTACTACTACGTGGCTGCAATTTTCAAATTCGAAATAGAGATGTGAAATTAGTACGTTTTCTACTTTAAAAGACGTTACAGATGTTGTTGGCTAGATTGTGGCAGTGCGACCGATGCACTAATTTCTGTTTCATAATAACGGCGTTAAATTGCTGTTTGGGATATAACGTTTTTTTATTATAATTCTCTAACTTTTAGAAAATCTAATCAAAGTTATGTCGAACATGATAGCTGTATCAAATTTTGCTATATAGCGAAAGGGACTGTGCGGAATTGCTAACCCTCAGAAGGCAACGTGTCGATAATATTTTGGACCCGATTCTCCAGAGACAGCAGTGACCTCTTATTATGATTGTAGTGACTTTTTCGAACATTTAATATGTATCAGTGTAATACATTTTCTATACGTACTGAGAATACTTTAGGTATACCCAGTACAAGTAGAGTAAACAAACGAAACAATACTATGAAAATATGAAAAAATGTAACGTTAGAGGCGTTTTTATACTGTCCTTGTGAGTGAAATGCATTTGAGGGTGACCTTACTTAGAACATTAACTGTACTTGGAGTTGATTAAAGAAGTATATGAACGGCAATAACTACTTACTACTCGATGAATAATGGCCGTAGCAGTTTGCATGGTATAAAATATATATTATTGCAATTTTATAAAAAATCATATTATGTCTGTATCTACACTGTATATGATCTACCTATTGATTAAAAAATTTCTATGTTTAAATCCTAGTAAACCACGCACGTAACACCAATTTTAATTAAACAAATGTTATTAAAAGAAACGTTACGGAAAACTAATAAACATATGTACATACAACTAACAATGACTTACTAGTTCTCGGTTACCGTTTATTACTAGAGTTAACAAAGTTATTAAATGTTCGAGGGGAGTGTGTCCGGTGAGCGTCGGTTTTAGTTAACGGACAAAACGGATTAGGAAAGTTCGTTGTTCGAAACTGTGCAGTGAAATGTGTAGGTGCCCACAAATATTGGAAGCTAATATTATGGTGAAATAGATAATACATGCAATTTGTTACCATGTAGGTTAGGCATTTGGTGCTTACGAATATGTAATAAGGCGGTGACACGTAATGAAAAAATTGACGTTCAATACTACCTGATGATGCAGAGGTGCCTCCAGCCTATAATTAATTTGTTTAATATTAGTTTAAGTACTTAGTGCTTACGAATATTTGATAAAGTTGTTGAGCAGAGATATATTATGAACAATTTGACCTTCAGCTTTTGAACCCTACTTATGCAGACTTGATTATGGCTATACCGTATACCATAGCAGTTAGCCATTTGAAGCTTTTGTACAGGAATATGAACAAACATTGCTTTTTCTCATCAGAGGCATGTGAAGAAAAAAATTATCTTTCACTGCTGTAACTCAAACGCAGTGATACTCCCTGCCTTTACTGTAGGATACCTACTGATTAAAAAGATAAAAAAAAAATAAAAAAAAAAATAAAAACCGACTTCTATGTCATTTAAAAATAACAAATATTAAAAAAAAATGATGGTTTAGTACTTAGGTTAATTCAGCTCAATACTATAAGTTAAGCACCGACTTCTAAACTAAGTACCAAACCACTTTTTTTTTCATCATTTATTATTGTAGAAAGCCTCGCCTCTATTAAAGTAAATATGAACGATTTAAATTACGTTTTGAAGGCGGAACATATTACGTTATTAGATTGCGTGCCAATTTTAGGGTTCCGTAGCCAAATGGCAAAAATCGGAACCCTTATAGATACGTCACATCTGTCTTCCGTCGTCCGTCTGTCTATCCGTCTGTCCTTATGTCACAGCCATTTTATTCGGAAACTATTAAGACAACAGACTTGAAACATGGTAGGTAAATGTATTTTGTAAACCGCTTTTCGAATTATATACAAAAATAAAAAAATATATATTAAATTTAAGGAGGCTCCCCGATACATGCAACTGAAACTTATTTTTTTCACCTTATCTACACGTGTGGGATGTCTATAGAAGGGTCTGCAAAAATTAAATTGAGGTGATTAAAACCATTTTTGCTCAAAGTCGATTGCTTGAAAGACAAGCCCTTTCAAAGTGGTAATATGTGTCCTCTATCTTTTAGACTAAGAAAGTGAAAAATCTGGATAAAACACATGTTGTAGATGTCAAGGAAAACGGTGGTTCAAACAAGGCACGGTTGACAGTTTTTGAGATATAGGACTTTTTCATAAACCGAATAACATTACTTTGTAATTCATACAAACACTATGAAAAACAAACTTATTTTGGTAGTTTTTTCTTGTAAACGTATGTATTAGTTGTCGGTGGCATGCCGATTTTTTTAATTCAAATTATGTAATACGTACAGAACAGCCCCATCTTTTGTGATAAACCAGCAACAGCATGAATACAAAGTTAATGATAAAGTTGAAAATAAAAATAAAATCATCACTAAAAAATTGTTAAGTCAAAGCTTACACATATATATTTTTATCTGAACATTTGTTATATTCAAGGTCATAATTTTAATATACAATAGGATAAAATAGGTTACATATAATTACATCCTATCTTATAATAAAAAAATATAAAAGTGTTTCAATGAGCTACTCATGATCCATTGAATAGCTATTATTCTTTTTGTAAGCGCGATAAGTGGGTGACGAGGGTGGATGTAGGGTAACCATGAACAATAATCATATTTTAACCACATCCATGACACGTTCAGGTAAAAGTTACTGCATATTAAAAGTGTGTGTATACAACTTTACAATGTGTTATATATTATTGAAACACAACAAACATTAAAAAATATTACAATCAAACAATGTGTTTAATTAATATAATTAAAGTCTTTAAGCATTCATACTAAAAAATGTCATTTTATAAGTGTAATTTTTAGGATTCCGTACCCAAACAATACAAACGAAACTCTATCACTAAGACACCGCTGCTTGTGCGTCTGTTCATCTGTTCTTGCGTCCAGACATAATAACACACAATAATAATAAAAAAATAAACATTAAGTGGTACGGAATATTCCGTGAGCGAGTTTGATTCGTATTGCGATTCGTACAAAAAAACGTTAATCATAAATATCATATTTAATATGATGCTGGATATAAATAAGGTGTTTATATACATACATAATAACTATGGGGTCTCTCATCATAAATAAATATAATACAGTATCGAACATGTGGTCATATTACTCTATTAGTGACCCCATTGTAATGTAATCCTTTGTTCCTAACAAAAGGTGAGACGTAATAAAATCTGAAAAGCAACTGGCGTTTAATTATTGCGACAGTTATTCTCAGAGTTTGTGTTTGCAACATTTTAATGTTTTTTGCTTATTGGAAAGAATTTATCCTCTTGTCTAGTACGTAGAAAGAATATAATTTTAATCTTTTTTTAAATAGTCGTGCCAACGAACTTTTCTTGAAAGGATCACAATTATATTAAAAGCGAAGCAGGTAAACAACAGAACAACAAAAATATTTATTACTTGGTAGTAATAAGACAGTCTAGAGAAACAAAGCCAAGCGCGTTTGATTCAACCCAACATATACAGGATGACCCGTAAGTACCAAGACAAACTTGAGGCGTATGTAGCTTAGGGGCTGACCTCTCAGATAACAAAATTTTAACGTTTATACTAACGATTTCACTAACGTGAAGGTAGACAAATGAGAAGGGACATTTTTTTGCCACCTTCTGATTGGTACATATTAAGACAAAAATATAATAAGCAATCGATTAGATTAAAAAGGTTGAGTCCAGGCTATCAAAAATATGTCGAAATCCGGTAATAATGTGTTTTTATACTATTTAGCACGTCCTGGATCGGTAAGAAACGCAATTTAAATTGAAACCCGATAGTCAGATTTTAGTACGTCACAGTCCCTTATTTGCAAAAAGAGCCTTAACTTTTTTTCTCTTCAAAATCTTATGTGTGATACATTTCTGAAATCTCTGTAAACTAGACAAGTTTTTTACGTAATGTGTAGTAATATCCCAGTACATTTTTTTTTTCACCGAAGGTAGGCAGCTGAGGACAAATATTAGAAAATTATAAAATCTTAAAACAGTCGCTATTTTTTCGTGTTTCCTTAACGTATGTTAACTAAATTGCATTTGAATATCATAGACCAACTGTTTGTTAGAATTTTGCAGAAAAAATAACCAGTGTGTCACCATTTATGTACCTGTAGTTAACGATAAGAGATTAAAAGGGACGAATTTTTAACAAGTTAAATAACAATCGATATCTCAAAAACGGTAACACTTTTACTAAGGTATTTTATTATTATCTGAGAGGGTAGACTCTAAGCTATTATTGATAGCTTAAGTTTGTCGTGGACCTTACGGGACACCTGTATAATAACCATTTTTTTAATGAAAAATAGCTATTTGATCACTTTGACTGTAACATATATAGAAGTGCACCTGTAATTATATTATTACGTAGTTTATTTCACGTAATATAGCACCAATGAATTAAATGTCTGATATAAGCTACTAGTAAAATTTGTGTACATTATGAAATTTAAATTTGAAGCGCGCCCTTTGAACGTCTTGTATTATCTGTACACCTTTTGAATACTCACGTGTATCAGCAGCCAATTACGGCGCTCCCTTCCCACGCGCTGAGCCTTGCCGGTCACGTGTCAAATTTTGTATTTTTTCTGATTAAATAAAAGATTTACGGAACCGTACCCCTACAACATTCAATTTACAAAAGCGAAAAGTTCTATCCCATGACGTCAACTGAAGGTTTCATAAGTATTTATTTTTTATAACGCCAGTTTAACGTTTACGTTTCTCGGTGGATTTACATAATTATTTTCCCTTAAGTGATAGTAAAATGAGTAAGTGATAGTAATGTAGTATGAGTAAGTGATAGTAATGATCGTAATATTCCAATATTTCTATAGATTTTTTTACGCCTAAAACCCTTTCTATCTTTAACTGCTGGATATGGGTCTCTTTACTCTCCACAGGAGGCTTGAATTTTGCCATTAGCGATCATCCCATGTTGCTTAACTACCTAGATTTGTTGAAATTTACTACACAAGTCATGGCGCTACGCTCGCTTTTTATACATATTATTATGTATAAGTATATATGTATTGTAAAGCAGAAACACTTCTACGTTTTTTAAGCGTGAAGTATCAAACGAACATGCAGATTTGTTTCAACTCCGAATAGAACAGGTTCTATTTCAATCCGATCACAGATACGCTGCCCTTCCTACCTATCCGCCATCTCATACCAAAGTTATACGGCATTTAAACCCTTCCACATAAAAGCAAGAACTGCTCCGAGCTAGATAATGTTAATATTAGTTGAATCTTACCAAGTTGAGGTAACTGTATCAGACCTGAGATATGATCCTAATTCTGTTTGGGGTTATTAGAGATATTTGCCACTTTTTAATCTTTATAACTCAATTCCTCTCAAGTGTTTTGCACAGGTTTTTGGCTGTCAAGCGAAACCCAAAATACAAAACCTAGAAACACAAAAAATAAAAATAAAAACAGCTTTCACCTCAATATTGTGCAAACAATTTCAAAAGCTTGAAAAAATCAGTGATTTTTTCTGAAATTAAAACGACTAAGAGATGCTTTTTTATCTAATAATAAAGTTAATCTATAATTTGAAAATGACCACCACTTTCGGGTATTATGAACATTAAAGGTCTTTAATAAAACGTAAAAAGCGATTCATCAGTCTTCCAGAACATAGTTACCGCTTTCACGGGTCCGATTGGGCGGGCGCGCCGTGAAATTGCTACACGTCACTTCAATTAAAGCTGCTGTAACTGTAGACTTGGCATCATATTTTTTGGCCGTTAATCTAGATAACGAACATGCAACGCATCTAATATTAGGTCAGTACTACCAGTAAATAGCAATGATAGTTGAATGGTTTCAAACTCGGCCTCTTAATTCGTGGATTTGATATGGTATTAATGAGAGGTGACATAATACAAGTTAATTTTTGAGGATCTACACTCAATTTTAACGTTAACAATGCAGTTCACTTTCGGAGCTATGTTATAGATAAAGTCGACCCTGTTTGTAACAGAGTGGACAATTATCGGAGTAGTAGCTATGATGTTACTGAAAAACCGAGGATCACCATATAATTTTGACTTGTTTCGAAATGTCTATGTAAACAGATACAGAGCCAACAGAAATAATCAATTGAAATATGTTCTCATTTGAAATTTTCCGTTAAAGTGTAAATAATCCGAATATTTTTCTAATATATTGGTTATAAGTGAGTGAAGAAAGTGTCCAAATAATCGTGTTCGATTAGAACCTACTCAAACTGAAGCGAAACCAGAAGTAATACGGGATGACGCAATATTATGTATAGGTATGGTGGCGTTGGAAGATCATCATGATCATCCATGAGGTTGCCGTCATCGTCATCATTTATTTTGATACTCTACTACTAACTACAACAATCATATTAATCTCTTATCTCGCTTACACTAGCTTACACGAATTTTTGGTCACTTGACAAAACTTAACAGAGCTTGGCCGGGATGTGTTAATGCATTCACTATATAACTGTGCACACTAAATTTTTCAATGTTTCGGTGTTTTCAGAACTATTTAGGTCAAGAACGGGCTGTCAAAAATTGTTGTCAAAGATCTTTGATCGAAAAATTCTAATGCAACAGGATCTTGACATCCCTACTGACGAAGTAGCAACAAGTTTCCGAACGAACTAGCTCGTGTACATTATAAATAAACGCAATCAATTAAAAAATCTTTAAATTCTACATGAAATACGAATAAACTTTTCCTCTAACCGCTTTAGGAAATCATATGTAAAATTTCTTAAAAGTTCGCACTTATCGTGATTGCATTTTTCGATTACCTTGGTTTCATATCAGCGAGTTTTGCGACTACCTATTAAACCTACAAACTAATTACCTACAAACTTTCTTCAACCTTTCAACTTTTCACCCTATTGGTTATTAACTTTCTTAAATTTCCTTTTAACCTCAATTTCACATATTTGTCAGTAATAAAGATAAACAGAAATACTGTCCTTTATCGATATGGAAACAAAATCGTATCAATGTCGCTGAGAAGGTTTTCTGCAAATTGATTTGACGAATGACATAAAGAGTTAATAAGTAGAATCAGAAGTTTTTACTTCTACTCTAATAACTCTAAATTTTGTGAAATATCTTTGTACTAAGTTCTAACCAGGATCATTAAGATAGCAAAAATACGTAAGTGATCGAGAAACCCATCTTCACAGGATCAAAGTAAGTATTTGCATCAGGTGGTAGATCTTGTTTCATAGCCCGGTGGGAGACGAATTTAACTACATATTAAAAGTTCATTGACGGCAGAATTATTTTTGATACAAAGTCACTAAAATAATATTATTTTTTTGTAAATAGGGAAGGTATAGAACATGTTATTAGAGATTCCGCAAAATGTTATAAATCGTAATATTTTTCAATTATACATCCTAATCATATACCAACTATGTAATTTTTTTGTACTAAACGCTTGATTATTTTAAATTGCTTCTTTTCATAATCATGAATAGGTATTACATATACTTTAAATAATGCACAAATATTTTTAGAAAAATGATCAAGTATTGAATGATGACAAGTTTGAATGATCGATACTACCATAGATTGATGACATACTTCGTTTGGTATGTAGGCGCGCTAAAAACTATGTTTCTATCCGTCGAAAACGATACATTTTTTGAAATTTTGTACTCAGTGATCTTTCTTGAAGCGCTAACAACGTAATTGGAAAATTGATTACAACGAAATATAATGATCGGTTGAATGGTTCGGCATGAAAGCGTCGTAAATAAACTCGCATTTGTTTCCATAATGTTAGTTACTATTTGAATGAAGTTTTGGGAGTTTTGGTGTTGCATTTTTGGGCGTACTAGCCACATATATTATGTATGTTTAATTTATTACCGTCTCACATTCATTTATGTATATATACACAAACACAAGTACTATATCCATGTAAGTAAATTTATACATACATACGCACCTTACACACATACACCACCACTATATCACGGATTCGAACCCGGAACAGTCGATGTGTGTTTGAATAATCGGGCGTATTTGCTGTCGTCATGCGCGCACGCAGCGGGCGCCGCGGCAGCGCCCGCAGCCGCGCGCCGCGCCGGCCCGCCGCCTCACCGCGGCGATCACGCCCGGATAACCATGCCCAACCAAGCCCCACGCTGTACCTGTGTCGCTCGTTACGCCTGACGCCTAGCTACGATATCCGCGTAGTATTTACTTGATGCCTAAAACTGTTCTCTGTGCTTTATAGACTATTGCTTTATGTTACTAGACTATCTTTAGTGTGCAAGTTTAGTGCTTAAGACTTTGCTATCGTGCTCTTTCTCTTCATTATTTAAACACTGGAGAATTAGTGTGAACTCTTGTTTAGCTTATAATCATTGTGTTAGAAGACTATAAGTGGTTAGTGTTTAGTGCTTGCGCAAAAAACTATTTGCTTCACATAGATTTGTGCTTTCTTGTGCCAAGATCTTTCCTGCACACTTGCTGGGTCTGCACCACACGCTCATACTTATATCCCCCCAGGCGCGATAATAATTTTGCTGAAGATATAAAGAAGGTTTTTAGCATATTCAATTATCATATTGTAAAATAGGTTGAGTTATACCTGATGAGAAATGTTAAATTTAAATTACGATAATAGAATATATTTAGAAATAAGACCACCTATAGCCAGCATCATGTCAATGTTTGTGTAATAATATGAGATAAAATATATTGTAATAGGTTAACCAATTTATTATTAATTGTTTGTAATCATGCCTACTACTTTATAATTGCTACGGGTTGGGGAGGTTTCGTATAAAGGAATGTTTTAGTTCTAACAAATATATTCTATGCAGGATTTGAAAGTATAATGATAATGTTTCGTAGAAACATTTAATAATACTTTATGTAAAGCAGTATTGTGTTTAAATTAAATTATCTTGATCCTTGAGGGAAAACGTATAAAATTATTTCTCCATTGTTTTTGTATGTTAATACTTATAGACCATTATGATCCTGCTTCTTTTACATAAATATGATTTAAATAACAATGATTCAGTTGTACGTTAATATTGTAATTAAAATCCCGCTCAATTTAGTTCAAAAAATATGTAAAAGAGTCGAGAACAATATTTTTTACTGCACAGTTGTTTCCATATTAGAACCAACTTTATTGAAAATTTTAACGATATTTACCTTACATAAAACTATCAGAAAATTGCTGTCGCCTAAACATTTGAAAGTGGGTTACTGAACCAGGCATTTCACTTTTGTGGAGAAAACAGGATTTTCTCGACTATCACGAGTAACTTCAGTGCCAGTACTGTGAACATAGCTCACAGAGTACTTTTATACATTCTGAAATAGAGACTAAGACTTGCCCATAGTTCATTTTCGAATTAATACCTACGACCGGTATATGTATAGCTATAGAAAGTACATATAAAAGATGCTTACTATAGATCTTTACTATAGATCTATTTATTTAAAATAACTGTGTTCGTCATAGGGTTTTATAAATAAAAAAGTAAAAAAAATGTATATTGTTATTTCATTCTTTTACAACCAGTATAAATACGATTAATTTTTTGAGATTTTATTTAATGACCTATAGTAGGGGAGTCCAAGAGGGGATTTTGGGGATTCACACGAGCGCGTCAGATTAAAATATATGTGGTTCATCTTTATCTCCTAGATGTTGTTTTGTCATAATCTGACGATTACATCGAGGGATTCGCTTACTTTCACAATTAAAATTATTTTGCATAGTACTGAAAAACATTATATAGAATAAAAGTAGCCTTTATAATCTCAGCTATCTGCCTAATAAAGTCCTGTGAAAATAGGTCGAGCCATATCGGAGATTACCTCAAACAAACAGATAGAGAGACAAAATATTGACGATTGTTTTTTTTGTTACAAGTATCGTATATACTTTCATACGGAATTAGTAAAATGCTGTTGTTTTGATATTACAAACAGACAATTTCATTTTATTTATGACTATAGATAGATAATGCCAAATCGAAAAATCGATTTTAAATTTTTTTTTGCAAATTTTTATAATCGCCGCAAGTTTGAGACACATCCAAATAGTCAGATTATTAAATGGGAACATTTTCCCGGTTCACTTAACATCAAAAAATTGTTTTAATCCTTTATGTACGACCACCCCCACCATGCAAACGATCAGATTAACATACGTACGTTATTAAAATCACGTAGGACATGTATGCCATCAATATACGACGCGAGTATCGCTCGAGTATTTCCATGCAATAGTTTTTTTATTTACATCTTTGAAGACCTATATCCGCTCAATCCACTGATCAAAAGATATATATTATATAACATTTTTATCTTATTATCATCCAAGCTTTGCAATTTAATAGGTCTCAATGACGCTCGAGTAAATCCCCATTTAGCAACTTTGGCTCCCATGCTATTAGGGTAGAACTACAACTTATACAAGCATTACTACATAGTTATATTTTAGGGTATTATATCTGAATAAATATAATTCCACTTACAGGTAGTCACAGCATGCAAAATAGTAAATAGTTGTACAATAACTAGAACAGTTGCTTATAAGCTATTTATGATGTTTAATTTTCAACCATGAATTGAAGTAACGTTATACAATGCGATTGTAAAAAGAAGTTACACATTAAATAATAAAGTTTAGGTTTATACGTTATTTAATATTTTGGACATTTTGGTTTAAATGTAGATACATTGTCACTAAACAGATCTACTTCGAATATAATTTTAATTGATAATTGTCGCTATCATCATAATTTTCGAAAATCCCAACGATAATTTTATTCAGGTTTTTACAGTAAGTCTTTATAGTAAAATTTATTACAATATTCATTAAATAATTTAAAGGTGGTAGAACC
>DWRA01001073.1:0-18905 GCA_018250295.1 Spathilepia clonius | reverse complement strand
ATGATTTTACGAAAATATTGTTAGGGTTCCTGCATAGAAGTCTACTAACAGCTCGTGGACCTAAATTCGGACATGTTATATACTATTAATGCTAATACTAGTAACTAATACTGGTACTAGGGATACTACAATATACCTACTACCAGCAATATGGTTCATATGGTGGTATACTTAGTAGACATAGCTGCTATGGGTGTAATGAAAAAGTCCAGGTAATTATAACGAAACCACTTGTCCCACTGGTAGCCACGGATCTTTTCGGAAAGGGCTATAATACAAAATAACGCCAAATTCTGTACCGCCAGAATTTATAGATCTCTAAGATATCTATTAAGGAGTCTTAGGTATACATATATATATATAACTACTCATAATGCTAGCCACTTTTCAAAACACGTATTATTTAATAGAAAAAACAGGTCATCAAAAATCATTTCGCTGTGACTTAACTTTTTGAGTGCGGATGACAAGAATCGAGCTACAAATTGAAACCGAGCACCGACAGCTAATTGCATTACGTTAACGAAATAAAATACGAGAGTACCTACAAATACCTGAGGCGGGCATTCGTTTGTTCCTGCGCTCAGTACTCGGAAGAATTGCTTTGCAATTATGTCTTTTTCAGCTGTATACGTTACCTTTGTTAATGGCGAATTCTTTAATGACCGCTATAAAGTCGGCCGGCGGTGGGCGAGCGTGCGCGAAGCCTCTATGGAGATTTTAAACTACTTAGGGCATTTACACAATGAGCAGTTTTTCCATTATTGCCGTATTTTTTATTATACCAACTCAGAAACAAGATTACGAAGGGCAACTTAATGCCTAACAGCATTTTCTGCAGAAAGGTCGTTGTAATCATTATTTTTGCCTGTATCTTACAATATAAGTACTTAACTGCAGTTAATTGGCGTGTAAAATTTTGTTACATTATCATTTTATATTATGATCTTGTGTTACGTGAGCATAAAAATTCAAAATCATCTTTAGACAAATAAAAAGAAGCTTGCGTTATTTTAATGAATTTTATATTAAAAGTATGTACGTCAAAAATAGTTCGGTTAACGCGACAAGCAATTATACGCATCTATTGAAAAATAAAAATATTTTCTTGTGCTTACCCATGACAGAGACGCGAGCAACGCGACGTCAAGCGTCAACCGCACGTCTACAACGCTCTAGTGCAAGCAGCCTAAGCTATATAATTGTCTGCCTCCAAGACATCCGAGTCTCGCGATATTGTTTTAACAAGGTAACGGTGATCAGTGGAGCCGACGGCACGTTACGGTGTAAAAAGCTTAGATTAATAAGCATTAACGCTAAGTGATACGTCGGTACCGCTGGGATGAGACGCTGTACGGAGTTTAGTTATGGCTGACCAGGTTGTGGTAATGAAGTGGCAAATCATGCAATACTTTTTGTGTTGCGGAAGTAGCGGCGTTGGGAGGTGGAAGAACTCTGGTACGAACGCGGTGCCACCAACTGTTCTGGTCTAAAGCGTAAAATACATATTCACGTGAAACGTGCCAATTTAGTACTAAGGTATCGATTTTATGTAAGACTATCATCATACACGGAATTGATTAATTTTCCATCGGCGGTAGTGGTGACAGGCGAGACCTAATATCAAATGGGATACACCTTTAAATTTTAATTAGAACCCATGAAACATTAGAACCCATGAAACATAAGATCAAGTTCAATGTTTTTTAATCTTGTACATAACTTATGATCTACACTAACAAACGTATACGCACATCTGTATAATGTTGTTATTCAATGTACATCCTACATATATTACATTTATGCTACACACACCAAGTATTACACAGCATTTTACGTGCAACACGCAATGATATTGACTGTCTTGTAACGGAAATGCATATGCACAACCATCAATTTGAAAATAAGTATACGTTTGTGCTATTATGAACTTGGATATTCTTTTTGATTAAATATATACAATTAAGTTGAACATAACGCCTATATAATATTAGTGTGATAAAAATCAATACCAATGAATAATTGAAACGCCCCTCAGACCTAGCCACACGCAATAGGTACTATTTTGAGAACTTATCTTATCAGTCTAGTCGGTTTAAAAATAACTTTGTCTTTTTAAACTCCTATCATTATTCGAAAATCAAAAATTATGTATCCATAACAGAGAGAACGTGATAACTTCCCAAGTTTTAAAGTTCAGAAACATATTCATTTGGCTAAATTGAATCTAGGAATAAATCTATCTATATATCATATATCGGAACGTAATTTTACCAATGGCAATTTTACCAAACTAACTAAAATCATTTTGCATACTAAATCATGATAAAAATACAGGTAAAATAGTCAGCTCCAATAACAACATCAAACGATAAACTTTCCACAAGTTTGAATGTCGAAAATGCCAATCTTCACAACTGCCTTCGAAATTCAAATCAAAACTTCGTTCCGCTCCATTTCTACCATGTTGTTTTAGGACGTCTTCGTTCATACAAATTTTCACACAAAGAAGTTCGCTCAAAAACGAGCGCGTAATTGTGTGAATTCATTCATTCATTGCGCCGTCAAAAGTGACATGTACGGAGTGACGAAGAATGACTTGACACTGAAACTTGCACTCAGATTGACTGATCGGTATCGAGAATCGACATGCTTTCAACACAAGTGTTCACACATGATTGGATAAGAGAAGGCATGTAAAAAACTTTATAACATTACTTAAAGTAACAATTTTATAATATTTAATTTGAGATAATTATCCTCTCTGTGGTGTTACGCTTTAATTTAAGAATATTTACACAAACCCATGATGGTTTATATGATTATAAAAAGATACTCTTTTGCTTACGGTATGGCTAGTGCTTCATCGAGGACAGGTATATCACGGAGCAAAAGTGACTTTCCATTTAAGACGATTGAAATAACTTGACACATTTTTCCCATAAGATATTATTATATTAAACTTCTACTATGAGTGTGTAACATGGAATGGGCATGTGGGGCCACTTCACGTGAAGGCTCGTCTCTCTTTTCAGTCCTGGGAGCTAGAAAGCCGAGTAGTGACAACGCATAGGGTATTATTAGTCTTTTCCCACGGCTTAAAAAATAGTATTTTTACTAAAGTTCTAGGTATTTTTTAAATTAAATAAAAATCTATAATGTATATTTGAAATTGTTTTTATTGTATTATAAGTAAAAAAATACAATTAATTTCAGTCTGTAATAAGACAAGTCCAGTGAAATTATTTTTACAGCAATGCTGAGAGCTAGATTAGTGTGTTGCACATTTAATTAACTAATGCTAGGCATTTTGTAATTAACTGAGATTATCTAATTTAAGTGAGCGAGACTGAAATTTATTTGACGTGAAAACAAATATGAACGGACGTAATTTATATCGCATGCACCTGAAGTGGGAAGAAATTAATACGCGAATTGCATAATTAGTGTGAATAGTTTAAAAAAGACATTTAACGAGCGCCGTAATGAAATATAACAGACGATACAGATTCATAAAAACATTACGCACGGCACGCGACCACAGCATACGAATAATCGACCGTTTGTTCTACAACACAGATTAAATATAACGAACGGCATCTGTCAAAACTTCCCGCGATTTTATGTTGTATGTGCGGCGCATAGAAGCGAAATTGGCGTACTGTAATTTTGGCAAACAGCAACCGGCGCGTTAGCTTGTGTCTATAATGCATTTGCCGTGCACCAGTTTTTGTAAGGACCCATTTTGTAAGACGTTTTTGTGCAAATCTTGCATCCATTGTACAATGAAACCGAACCTCGAATCGCGGACAAAGCTAGAATTCAAAATTGGAACGGTCGCACCTGGCGGGAACGGGAAGACGCCGGGCGCCCGCGAGAAGCGAACGGTTCCAACTGTCTAAATGTTCCCGCGCATAAATCAACGCTGTCCCGATATAAATAAGGGTATAATCGCTTAATACGGAACTGAGCTCGCCCGTGGCAACATAGACAGACAAAGAGCCTTGGCAACACAAAGGCAAGACATTGAGTTACGAGATGGCAAATATTGGGGATCCGCTCTATTTCTCTGAAAAGCAGGTGACGTTAATGTTATAGAAATCGAAGAGTACAATTATTCGGCGATTGACAATAGATTTGGCGTCTAATCCTGTTGCGAGGCTGTAACGGCCGTGTACCTCCTATATACATAAAAGCGTCTCCCGACTCCATAAACCATAAACTGGGCACTTCTACAAATTGGTCGTAAATTACGAGAATAAGTGAATAATGTGAAACTGAGGAGCTCACTCTATTATTATTGCAAAGTAATAAAATATAAGAAGTATCGTCGTAATAGATTCCGGGGACATTTTTATGCGTTTCGAATTAAGTCCTTTGTTATACCCGTAATGTAAGTGGTGGCACTTAAGATGACAGATTTTATTATTCTATGGTAGTGCTCTTAAAATAAGCTGGTTCCGGTGTCTATAAATCTGAAGGAACTATATATAGTTAAATTTAAAAAAAAGATCGTCGAATAAAACAATGCACCTATGACATTTTTTCTCTGTATCCATATCAAAAAAAATTTTGCTATAACATGACTCTAGTCCATAACTGAAGAAATAAGAATCTAAATCTACTGTATTTCACAACCCTTAGAACTTTGCCTACTTAAAGTACGAAAGTACTACAAGTAGGTACTTATAAAAAAATACTATCAATAAGACACGACGAGAAGAATCTGTAGTTTTATGGAATAACTTGCAAGAATTATTCTTAAGTAGGTATTTCTTTGCAATATTCGACAAACAGGTTACAAGACTTCTCGTTTCGAATCAAATTATTCTGACCAATATACGCGGACTAAGTTGGAACGTGTCGGATAAGTATATCTTTCTTACTACAACCGTCTAAACGGGACACAGCAAGGCTTAACACAGGCTTTATTAGGCAGGAATAGGTGCGGTGGTGGTGCTATAGGAATCTAAGCACAAAGGGTTCTACCACTTTCAAAAATCTTTACCAGGCTTCACTACTTTTAAGAACTGTGTTATAATTTTTGCTATAGGTACTACCTTCCTGCTAACCAGATCAATGCAGTTTCAATGCTAAAAACGAAAAAAGCTTCTAAAAAAATTTAAGCATACATTTACAATCAACGATTTCGTTTCTTTTTATCAGAATAAGAGCCCGTATCGATTGCATTTCGTAGTCCGCGTATAAACGTCGCTTCCTTTCCCAATCCATATTTCCATTTCTGGACTCAACGTCCGGTGTTGTTAACCCTTACACTGGCTTTGTTTGTAAATATAAAAAACATTTTAATATGTTAAACGGTACGTGAGTCACGGCTTTAGGGCTTAGCTGCCACAGCTGGCGAGGGGTAAGCTCGTAGATGGCATATCGTTGAAGGAAGGGCCCTGTTATTCCTTGCGTTGGGATATTTCGTTTTGCATGCAGGAAAAACAGTTTACATTGCTTAAACTGCGGGGGTTCGTTGGTGTCGTCACCCCGATTTCTACCGCAATGCAGTCACCGTTGCTGTGTTTTGCCAACTTTAAATATATAAATTTTATAAGTTATACTTCTTCTGGCGCGTTTTATAAAACTGTTAAGTGAATTTCCCAACACCGACGTCTTAAACTGATACCATACAATTGGTTACAAAATGTCTCAAGTTTTGAAGGCTGCTAAGTAATTTTAAATATTTTATTTTTCAGGTCATACCTAATACGATACATGATTGAAGTATACATTCTTACGTGTGTACTAAGTACACGCCCATTTTAATTACGCAACAAATGAAAATTAAACGCAACGCGTCGCATTTATGGTTGACCTCGAGAGGAACTAATTTTATTTGGGGTTGATTAAAGATGTCCACCATGAGCGGCAGTGGCCACTTACCATCAGGTTGACTGCATGCTCGTTTGCTATATCAATAGGTACAATCAAAAATATCTAGGTAAGTTTATCGCCGACGCTAAAAGTTGCATATCTGCTGAGGCCGTCACTGCCATCACCAACACGCATAGCCAAGCGCGATAACTATCCCGAAACCAATAAACTTCTAAATAAATTCATATCTAAGAATGAACACAATATTTTGTATTATCTTATAAGAAGTTCACGTGATCTTATTACGTAACACATCCGCTATATCTGTCACTAATTCACTACAATATAGTACTGTACGAGACATGACGTAACGCTCCTTTCATTACGACTGGCTCGTAAAGCGTTATTTCTACTATTTACTACTTATTTACTATATTTATTCAGTACTTAAACTTTACGTTATAATTGAAACGTAGGAATATCATACACTGTTTCAGTAAAGTTAGAATTCAAAATATGTTCATGGCAAAATGAAAACAAATCAGTTAATGAAAACCTGACTTAGCTTTGATCTTATATTCCTATGGGACATTATTGGCTATAGTAACACATCTGTCACCGACCTCGGGTGGACTACATGTTCATTTGCTACTTCCATCGCATACAATAATAATAATAAGGTATTATACAAATTAAGTGAACTTTGACTTACATTTCGTGCCAGGGTATGTTCACAATAACCCTACCAGACCAGACAGATATTGGAAGTGGTAAAAAACAATAACAATACAATCGCCTAATGAGCATACTTAGTATGCGCTGGCGACGACATCAACGGTGGTAGTTTTATTTTTAATGGCCTCTAACAAACCTTCCGAGAATTTTGAACACAATGTGCTTAATAGAATGTTTACCAGATTTCTGTGAATAGCAAACGACATTACTATGTAAGTAGACAGCTGTAAAGTTAAGCATTAAAAAAGTGTTTCCTTACGTGTTGCAAAGGTTAACAAAAAACATTAATGTTACTTTAACCGTATTCGGAGTTGATTATAGGTACATGTTTACGGTCGGCAGTAACTACATACTATCATGTACGTATTTTTTTATTCTATTGAAGTAGCAAACGAGCACACAATCCATCTGATGGCAAATGACCACTTCCATCCACGGACTTCCGAATTCAGCCCCAGTTAGGGCTATAATCCTGCCTGAAATGGATTACAGACTCGTTAGTGACCCTCAGAACTAGATTCGAGTTAAAACAGAATAGAAATGCAGACTAGTAGGAGTTTTTTCAACTTAGTCACCAGGGTAGTAATGCACATGTGATTTACCTCAGATGGAATTTCTAAATGAGGTCAGTTGGATATCTATGGGCGGCAGTGACCAGAAAAATCTCGCGTCTCTTGCTCCATCATTGCTTCCACTGCACAACAAAAATGTTTTTATATACAGTCTACAACATTTACTAGTCCCGACGGTTACATTCTTCCAAAAGACTTCCACACATAATATAACTCCGTGAAGAGATATTGTAGGCTACGATGCCCTTCTCACATACAGACCAACTAAATAAACAAATTCTTATGCAAATAAAGGAGAAACAAAAATACCAGCGCGTCAGCGGCCGGAGTCTTGCATTTGAATCGGTTTCGGAGACTTCGGCTAAATTCCAAACATTACCCATCTACCTACATAAGTACATACTTACTGATAAAAGAACGAATCAAAAAGGAAATTTCGCACATTCATTAGTGCGTATGTATTTTATAAATAACGGAAATGATGATTGTTTATAAATACTTAAGTACCTACTTATACTTGAACTTTTAATTAAGAACAATATGGAAACGTTAATTCAGAATAGGTAAGATATGCAAGTAAATTCATAACATTAGCTTGATAACGAAACGTACGGCCGGGCGGTCAGTATTGCAATACTTACGGCCATCAACCCTAAAAATTTCGGGAGCAAGACTCAAATCTCAAATGAGCTAATAAGTAATGAAAAAGTTACAATATCCAATTTATAGATTATGAATTACGTATAAATGTTAAAACGAAACTTATAGCGACATCTATTGGTAGTATTAACAACCACCACTTACAATATGACGCTATTGCACGCTAGATGGCAGTGTATACACAAAATTTATGCAAATTTACTTACCAGGGCCATCTAGCGATGAGAGGCGGAACTACGTTCTCATTTGTTCAGCAATGATTCCAACAGCGCCATCTATTTAACACTGCATCCAAAGCGCACTTTTTCAAACACAATTTGTAAACATTCTAGCAACTATATGCATACGAACCACACTTTTAAATACATTTCACGTTTTAAATTTAACGTTGTAGCACTTAATTTTCCTTTGACACACTGAATTATTTGTGACACATACTTTACACTTGCACATGTGGTGTTGCATCATTGGTGCATACATCTGAAACAAAGACATCAAAGGTCACGTTAAAAGAAAAAGATAATAATGTATACATCACATTTTGTGAATGTTATCAAACTGAAAATTAATATAAGTAATAAAATTTACAAATATTTTACCAATTGAAATTAAAATACCTCATTCTAATATTCTGAAATGAAGTAACTAAAACAATGTATTTATAACATTTCTTTTCTGTAAATCACTTGTGCAGTATATAACAAAATATTCATAAAAATACATATTTTCACAAAATTTATCCATCAAGGTCATAAATATATTTAAAAACAGTGTAATAAATAAGAAGTCCAAATATGTTAAAACAATATATGTGTACTTGTATTTTTAAATATATTGTAGAACATTTATTTTTAATTTGAGGTGACAAACTATAGATCATGACATGACATATAGATCATCTTACTTATAAAAATACAACCATTATATTCTGCCCTAGTATTCATTATATTAATTAAACAGGTTATAATAACATAAAGGAAAGAAATTTATATATATTTTAATATAATTGTCCATTTTCTAAAAAAAACTATTTTGGGGTTTTGTTAATTGCCTACATTTTATTAAGATACAAAAAGTATTTATTACCATAATAATACATCATAAATAATAACTGTATATGATGATGATGATGATTAAAATATATATTTATTAACCACTAAGTAACTTTCTAACTTGGTAGAGAGCGATGATCGCAGAAGAACATTGTGGGCACAAACATCTGATAAAATTTCTATTGTATTAAAAATATAATTCATTTGAGATTAATTCTATAAATTAAAATATAATCTTACTGAATGTTACTGGAGAAAAATCTAATGAATGTAACTTTGGAGGTTAAGCAGGTTGACAGGTAATTGAAAGGCCCATTCTGATAATGTTTTTTACCACATCTCAGTATTACGATACTCTGAATATGATTAATTATCATCTGCTAACATAGAAAGTACTTTAGAACTGCCTAAAAACTTTTAGAATGAAAATAAAAAGTTACAAGCAACATTGTGACCTTTCTGGCATGTCCTCCAAATGTGTCAGGTGTTTATTGTAAGTTGCATGTGGAAATGCCCTCTAAATGCACGTAAAAAAAATTGTACCCACCACTAACACTTCATCCTCGAAGGCTCTAATCCAGGAGCGGGTATCCATTACGAAAATCCGAATAAAAAATAACCAAAGTGCGAATTCTAACTCAACCTGACACCTAGTTTTGGAGTTAGTTTTTCGGTAGAAAACGTCAAAACTACACTTAAACAAAGTACGACGTGATGGGTATATCCTTCTAGTAAAGTTATCCACTATTCTGAAGTCTACACTCACGACTGAAACTCCAGAAATCGACTGAAAAATGCAAGCACGTGCACTAAAAATGCACCTATTAGAACCTCCGCGTTTTCACTGCTAAAAAACATTTTAGACTCAGACAGGCAGCCATTCATTTCCGCGACACTTATGGGACCGTAAAAAAATTTTAAAGCACTTAAACATTTGTTTCAATTCGAATTACAGCGGCTGAAAGAACTACACAAAGAAAACATATGATCGATCGAAATTGAATTGAAGTGCACATGGATTTGTCTATGGTATAGTACTGTCATCCGAGAAAAGAGGAAAGAATGAATGATATTGAACGGAACTTATGTTAAAAATGAGATTGAAATTTGACTTAGGTTATTAATATATGTTTCCTTTAGGTAAAGTTAAACCCACTTATTTTGCATTGCTCAGGCCAAAAATAACTATTCAAGTTAATATAATTGTTGCAAAGATGAATTGAACTGAAATTATTATTGAACGATCTACTTGAAGTTCTTATTATTCATGCCTCCGATAAAAATACAATCATATTTTTCTATTTATGTTTTGTACGTAGTACACATTATTTGCATAAATTAAAAATAAGAGACAAATGTGTAATAAAACTGTAATGTATTAAAAAACTTACTTGATTAAAATAGTCATTTTGTTGCTATTACACTGTTGTACGTCATGTCATTGTTTTAAATGCCTGAAAATAATACAAATAGCTTTTAATCCTGAATAGCGCGTGATAATGATGTCTATTTAACCATATTTATTTTAAAATTTTACCAGCTCATTTTCCACCCATAAACTATCGAATTCTTTTTCGAATTTTCCAACGATGTTGGGATGTGAGGTAACTATAACACTCTCGTGATTTGCAACCATAGCTTGAGTGGACCAATTTAATGAGCCAGACATAACAAAACCTTTAGGAGGCTTTGAATTATTATGCCCCTTGACATGATGCTTTGAAAATTGAGCATGTACATTTAATTTTTCTGCATAGGCTTTCAGTATGTTCTTTCGCTTTATAGCTTTTGGTCCATCGATTACACAGAACTTATGGTGCATTAGGATAGATTTCTTACTTGTCTGCACGTGGATAAAACCTGTAAACGTAAAATAGTACATACGGGTTAATTGTGTCTGTTCAGTAAAAAAACCGGAGAAATAATTTATTTTAAATATGTAAAATACGTACTATATTCTTTCAGTTTTTTTATTTGCGATGGGGGTGTAAATGCCATATCACTGTCCACAACAATTCTCACTAAAACATGTTTTTGTCCTAGTCTAATTATTTGTTCAGCTATCTCACAGCTTGTTATTAAATACATACAGACGTCTAACGTCTCCCGAGCTGATTTGATGTACTTTATTAATTTGAAACAGTTCAGCTCCCTACTTTCACATATTGTTATATCATTGTTAGGTGGGACTTTTATTGTGTGCCGAACTACATCATCCGAGAATAGTATGACATCGTTTATTTCGCGATTTCTGATATTTGTTATATCGCTACATGCCTCGTCGCTTGCAACCTCGGCCGAAGATTTTCCAAAGTTGAAAAAATACTTGCACAACTTTTTCGCGACCTGGGAAGCAACTACTACAGTAGCAGTTGAAGCTAAAAGTATTTTCGCACTTTTCCAATCCATGATGCACTTTTATTATTACATTAGCTGTTAAAGACACTATACACGTAAATATATTTACTTAGAAATACTTCACCGTGATTTTCATGCATTTACTAACTTATTTTTTACTAGCTCAAATCTAACATGTTTCAAATACCCTCTAGTTTCATAATTTCGGAATATTGACATTTTTATTCACGACATGCATAAGAATGTATTTGTTTATTTATACATAACAATTATAATATACAATTCTATGTCATAATTTGTACAAGATAATTTTAAGTAAAACATAAATGAATTGAAAAACGGAATTATCACAAACTTTTGCATTCATAGAGTATCTATGGTATAACAGAAATGTCAATTTTTTATCTACAAAATTTTGATATCAATCACGAATTCGCAAATCGCGGCTCGCTATTTTATTATTGACGGTTGATTTTGCATTTGCATTGTTTATTTTTATCTCTTTGTTCATTGCATTGTACTATATCGTAAAAGAAAGGTATATTATTTGTGAAGTGTAAGTAATAACTACATAATTATGTATCGATTCGATCGATATATCTAAATTTATTTCTGAGTGATCCTGTCACGGTGTGTGAACAAATACGTTAGGCGCGATGCCGAAAATACCGTATAAAGCGGAAAAATGCCAAGAGGACGATGAGGATTACGAGATTGTGTCCTTCGAGGATTTTTGTGATAAGTCACCGGGCGCGAAAACCGACTTGCTAACCTTGAATGATAATATAAATTATCGATTGTATTATGAGAATGACAAAGGGTGTAAACTAGCTGAAACTTGCGGCGAGTCGAGTCGGGAAGCTGATCAAACTGAGACATCTTTGAATGGCACCAAGAATGGCTCTTCTAAACGGAAGATATCGTTTACTCCTTTTGGCAGAGGCCAGAAGAATGGGCGAAGCTCGATGTTCAGTGGCGTGATCCCCAAGCCAAGGGGAGAAGGAGAGTCTTCTAGAGAACACAGGTATTTTTTTTATTTTTCCGCAGTTAATTTAGCAAGGGAGCTAGCAGTCCTAATACAAATTGGTCATTGACTTCTGGATATTTAGTTTTGTAATGGTGCACAGCGAAACTTGGAGCCCTGTTTTCTAGATCTTGTGTATCAGAAGTAGCTGGTAGTGACCACTCTACCATTTGTACCAACACTCTTGTGTTAGTAGGCTACTTAAATAACTTCTAAGTCCTTCTTATGTATACAACATGCATGCTAAGATGTAATTAAAACTAAAATTACAATAAAATACCAGATTATATCACAACTTTGCCAGAATTAAACTTTAAACAGTTTATTAAACAAGCTCTGTGTAAGAGAGTCTACTATAAAACAAGTGAGTATTTGGCTGATAAAACTGTGTGGTCTGAAGTAACTCCAGCTCTACTGGTTCCTTTAGTATAAGATAACTTTTTATGGAATTTTTTTCTTAATTTCTATTTATTTAAAAGATATGTGTTATGGAGTTTCTTTCGCTGCTTCTTCTCCATAACAAAACACCTCATGAAGTGGTAGTAAATTCTTGATGTTCAATAATAATTCTGTAACAGAGCTACTTTTAATAAAATATTTTGATTTTGATTTTGAAAAACTAATAGTGTGATGGAATTTCTTCTAGTGTTGCTATTTTTTTATACTTTTATAAACACCCCACCACATAGTGGAAACAAAATGTATTTTGTTATTATTATTTTGTATAGGCCCACAGAAGCACTTACAAATAGTCTGTTAAAATATTTTTCTTATATTACCTCCATATCGGAACACAACTTCAACTGAGAAGGTATATCTAAAAACTCAGTGGGCTTGTCTATTTTTAGTATCATTGGATATTTCATTCACCTTAAATAAAGTAAGATGACGGCAAACCTGTGTATGCCTGCCAATAAATCTTATTTCTATTCGAAGTTTAAATTAAAATTATACGGGCCAGAACACAATAGTACTCACTCATAAAGGATATTCTTAGACGTCTACAATGTTACTACATCTACTACACAATACATCTGCAGTACTGTATTGTTAACGTCATGGACACACAAAGATAAATACATAAATACTGAGATCCAGAATCTAAATATAAAAATAAAATGACAAACAAAACTATAAGTTGTGGTATTTAATTCTTATGACTCGTAAGTTCAACGGCACTCTGTCAATATACTCTTTGTTTACATATATTGTTTCGATGATTACAATATTCATCTGGTTTTACTTGTGTATTCTTTTAGTATTACGTTGTTTACTCTCTAAAATCTAAAAGCTAATTTAGTCATATTTGTTTATTAAACTTTTAGCTTCGTTTATTCCTTGAAATATTTAATAGCCCATTACTTCACCCCCTTTGTGCAGTTTCTAATTAAGGTTTAATAATATTCTTAAGAATCTTTGAGGTGGTTAATCCATGTTAATCCATCTACATTGACCACAATTTAACCACAACAGTTGTTATAATCCATGTATATATTATTATAGTTAATAATGCATATCATTTTACATTAATGTATGAGTATAAAGACATATAGACAAAGTAAACATTGATATAAAATGGACTCTGATCTATGTACATTCTATTAATACATAAGCATTTAGGTATCTTTGTTTTCACTTCATTTTATGTGTCACTCTTGAATTAGTTGGTGCAATGGAGACCCAGTCGAATACTTAATTTATTGAATGTGTTGTTAATGGCTAGGTAAGTGAATGAGTGAGTTTATGTCTTCAATATTACATTTGATAGTATTTTTTCATAATTGAATTGTGTAATGCTAAAGGACAATTGTATTAATATTATTGTTATTGGCTGTTAGGCAGAAATGGGTGCAGCAGTAGTGCCTTTGTAGTCGAACCACAAAAGGTTCTACTACTATCAGCAGTTTTATTGATATTTTATTTGCAATCTATTGTATAAAACTTCTTCAGTAAGTGTTAACAAAACAATACTGTGAAGAGTTTCTTTAACCAAAATGCAGTGTTCAGAATAGACAACACTGATTTAAATTTATAATTATATTTAAATGAAGTTTTTTTTAACTAGCACCATTTGTTTATTATTAGAACAGATGGAGTTTTCAATGTAAAACTAAAAATATAGGATCTTGAATGCTGCTTGAGGGAAACTGCACTTCATTTCTTTGTAATAATTTTATATGAATAAAACTGATCTATCTAGTACATACTTTTTTTTTATAACATAGTAGTCAAATATGAAGTAGATATATAATCTTTTGATATCCAACAAAACGCAAATAACATTCCACTTGAAACATTACTGCAGGTAGGATCATTGCATCTTTAAGTGTGGGTTTAGTGAAAAAAACAAGATGAAGTGTATTTTGAATAAGAGTATAATAACAAATAAAATGATAAGAGCATGTAGATAAACAGTCGATGACTTGGTATGGGAGTGATTGATTTATTGCGTTTTATTCTGTACTATCCTGTATAGAAAAACAGACGTTTATTCAATTTGTATTTTGTGTCTAATTTTATTATTATTAGATCTACTGTAATGTTATTGATATAAATAATTGCATTTACGTAATAATTATTGTATGTAACAATTTTTGTTATTTTATGTTCTTGTACAATAACCATAACGAAATTGGTACTACTACCTCATTAGAATTAAATTGAAACTACACTCTATTTAATTAATATATTATGATTGATTTATTTCGATTTGTTCCTCAAGGCGGCAGAATGAGATTAATGTTCATATAGCAGGTAATGTCTATTAATACTTTTAATTTCTTAATTCCAGATACGAACGTTTTTCTCCGCGTCGCGGGTGGCTCAGTCGTGTGTGGGAGCAAGCGGCCAACCTGTTCCCCGGGATGTTAGCCGCGGCGTTGCTGTGTGCGCTGGGCATCGCTGCTTGGTGGGCGGTGGGCGGTGCCCTTGGTGGTGGATGGGGTGACGACCATTATAGGTAAGAATTACGACTGCAACCCACTGGTAGACATATTTCTCTGTGTAACAGATGTCTGATGTTGCACCACATTGTTTTTTTGACACTTTTTATGTGAATGTGTAGGTTTGTCTATAGGTATGTCTTTAATGACGTTTCACAACTACTATGTAATAACAATACTAGTTGTTATTGCGATTGACATGGTCTTCGAAGTACTATGTACATGAAATTTTAATATATTCATTATGTGTTTATTATTTAGTATTCTAATCATATTTTTTTCATGAACATAATGTTTGTTCTAAGATGTTTTTTGTTCATATCGCTTGATGTACTTCTGGGACAACATGATAAATATTATCAATTTAATCCTACTGTATTTATAGGCGACTTTGGGAACGCGCTCATCCTGAGGAGGTTAAGAAGCCATTGTCACCAATTTCAACTGATAAGGTACAGATAAAAAATATATTTTACTTTGGTATTAATATTTATTTTATCAAGCATCATGTAAAATAATAATTTTATATATTGGAAAAAACCTCATGTTTCCAGAATGTGATGCCCGAATACCGCTACCACGATCACAACAACCTGAGCACGAAGAACAAGAGCAACGCCACTGAGACGACCCGCAAGAAGGACTTCAACAAGAAGAGCATGTATACGGAGAGGCCGCCTGAAGTGCTGAAGGAGGTCTGCTCGCAAATGGCTGACAACTCGCGGTTTGATTGCTACCCTCAGCTCGGTGCTAACGAGGATGGGTGTATTAAACGAGGTATGTTATTTTTAAAGGCAATGCTTCTTTCGGCGCGTTTTGGAAAAGAATGAGAGTAATTTTTTACGACACCAACATCATAAATTGACACCCTAAAGTTGGTTAGTAAATGTCACAAGTTTTGCATAAACGGCGACCATAAAAGTTATTTTAATATTTCAATTTTTAAGTAACGCGATTGTATCTGTATGTATATTAAATGTACACGATAGCTTGGAAGATAACTTCCCTAAAAAAAATTAAAAAATAATGATTTAAAAAAAACGACATCCTCAGAGATGAAAAGTAGCCATATTAAGAGTTACCTATCTCAAAATAGTCATCATAATTACTTCAGTGCTAGAGCCAAAAAAAACATATAATATCATAATTTGTAATATTAGTACAAATTAATATTCATCAAACAATTATTTTCGTTTTACTACAAAAACCTTTGTTTACCTTCCAGGGTGTTGCTGGCAAAAGTCAATGACAGAGGGCGCTCCTTACTGCTTCTATCCGCCGCAATACGACACGTATCACTTTGTGAATATGACGGAGAATAAGCACGGCATGAGCGTTTATTACGAGAAGGGGCGGAATGCTGGCTATCCGGGCGAGTTCCAGATGGTCAAAGTGGACTTCAACTATCTGACTGATAATGTCTTGCAGATTAAGGTGAGATTTGTTGTTATTTTTTATAGTATTGAAATAGCAAATGTGCATGCAGGCCATCTAATGGTAAGTGGCTACTGCGTCCCTTAAACATGTTCTATCGATCTCAAATCTTTTTTAGGTATCTTATCGTATTAGATTGATCCATTGGCTACATATTGTGCTATGGAGCTAAACCATTGTAGTATGAAATACGTTTATAGTTAGCAGTAGTAATACAACAGTCATTGAAGCAACGCAGTTAAACCATAGTGTCAGTTATTGCTAACATATCTATGTGTGTATGTTTAGTATTTTTGTGCGTATCTGAGTGTATGGGTGTGTAAGGTCATATTGGCCAGGTTGTCATTAGTACTAATTTAGCAGAATAGTTAGTTTAATTTAGAATGTTTTCTATGCAGATAACAGATGCAGAGCACACACGATTTGAATCGCCATATCCCGTTATTCCTGTGTTTGGCCCGATATCCAATCTAAAGTACAGAGTACAAATGGAAAGTTCTGCGATTGGCTTCAAGGTTATACGGAACTCTGATAATGTGACTATGTAAGTACAATTTAATATTGTGTTTAGTTAACTGCGTCAGAAGGAGGGTTACGTTTTTCGAGTGTATGTACATATGTCTATTTCTTTGGCACAGGCTGTGGCCTACACGGTTTGGTGGAATTTGACATATTATTATAATTTTGAATCTAAATTTGAAATTATCAGTCAAATCAGCGTTTTCTTTGTTATGTAACGTGTTTCGTATTAGTGGGGCGCGAAACCAGTCTTCGACACAGTCTAGAGGTATATTTTTGTTGTAAATAACAGGGCAGCAATTTTGAACTAGCAATTTTGACGATAAATTCAAACTGTACCTTACTGCAATCCTTTCGGCTATCAGTGCTTGCTATATTTACCAAAAACGTTGGTTAAAGACACGACGCGAAAAACTACGACTAGATTAAATGAAAATTAAATTTAAATATCATATTAATTATGTGTTTCGCAGAGTGTGGTTATTACGGTTTTAATTTAGTTCTTATAAGGACATCAACTTGGCGAGCGATTGACGTCTTCCTGTCATTATTCATTACTGTACGATTGTCTTAGCAACTAATTGGTATTTAGTAAATGGGCTAGTACTCTGTAATTTTTTCTTAAAATATTATTTATTCGCAGATTTAACACTCAAGACGTAGGCGGTTTGGTGCTATCAGACAAGTTCTTGCAGCTATCTGCAATATTGCCGACACCGTACCTGTACGGTTTGGGCGAAAAGCGCAGCCGGTTCATGGTCGATATCAACTGGAAGACGTACACACTTTTCAATCAAGACATGCCCCCTACTGAAAATGTAAGTTGTTTTTTTTCAAGTTATTCTTTAGAGGCCTTTGGGAAGAAATTATTACTTTGTTTTTTTTTTACGTAACGGACAGATACAAAATCGATGCAACAGTGTTGGTCAGTAAATATTTTAAGCTTTACAGACATAAATTATTCAGGTATATGATACAATATGTTACGTAATCAAAATCAAAATCAAAAAATTTAGTAATATGTATGTATGTTTGGAATAGTATCAGTTCTTGCGCGTATAGATATTAATACGTGCACTCGTTTTTTTTTACTAAATAAGTTTTATTACATTTTAGTAATTTTTACGCGCGTAACTACGTCTGTACGTGTCTTTTTATGTTACTAATATTATTCAATGTGGTTTAAAAACTGCTCAAAAGGCGGCATATGACGGTAAAGAAACAGAATTAGTAATAGTTCATTTATTATTTGTTTCAGTACAATGGTTACGGCACACATCCCTTTTATTTGGCACTGGAAAAAACTGGTAAAAGCCACGGAATGCTGTTACTAAATTCCAATGCTATGGGTAAGTTTCTTGATTAATTACTATTTATTTTGTAGTAATGAAAAAGCAAGGTGGACTGCGTGCTTCTTTGGTACTTATAATAAAAAAAAGCTATAATATTATTTTCTTTGCCTTACTAAGCATAATGTAACTTTTATTATTACAGTAGTACGCGAGGGATACGTTCTGAACAAAATCGCGTTAAGTGAAATTCGCGTATATCGGGGTTTACGATTAAAAGATACTTAATACAAAAACTTAACACAAAAATAAGAATCATTTAAACCAATCCCTTTAATTCTCAGAACACTATATGCAATATAACATATTTTGCAAAGTAATTTCTTAAGTAAGAATAGATAAAAGTTCTTAAGTAAGGAGTTCGCGTAACACGAGGCATTTTAACGCGAAATTTGAAATTCGCGTTATAGTGAAACCGCGCAAAACGGGGTCGCGTA
>DWRA01001072.1:0-18908 GCA_018250295.1 Spathilepia clonius | reverse complement strand
AACACTGCTGTTGTTAGGCAGAAATAAGCGTGGCGGTGGTGCCGCCGGAGTCGAACTACAAAGGGTTCTACCACCTTGCTTGGTGATTGATTATAAATCGGAAGGTACAAAATGGAAGCGAAAAAATTGCGATGATTAGAAATAAACAAATGAAAATAACAACAGTAGCCGACGGTTGCCGTCTTGAACTGTCGCTCCTGTGTTACCTCTCTTATAAGTTCTCGATACTTAAGTTACTACATAAGTATATAGTTGTACACTTATCGTTACCTCACATTACATAAACATACGGGAATTTAATAAAATATTACATATGAAAATTCCAACATATTTAATTTCTGTCTCAATTTTCCAAAATTACCCCAACATAAACGGCGATGAAACTCTCCGAGTAGAGTAAGGGCCCTCCACAGCCAACAGCGTACTCTACCGTCCTGCGCATCCTAACTTGACTCTACGAACGTACTCTACCTACGTACTCGTACCTTCATACTCTACCGTACTTAGCGTGTGCCGGCAATTTTTCGTACAAAAACCACTTTTCTAAGTGTAAAAAACACTCACGTTCGTACATTTTATGCTTTATTGCAAGCGTAAAATGCTTTTGTCTTGCAATTATCTCTTTTTCATTGCACTCGCTGCCCGTTTCTGTCATAACATAAAAATAAAGCAAGACGAATTACGCAATTTATATCTATTCACATTTTTTGTTGCGTTAATCTAAAATGAACGCCGTAATTTTACCTGTATGCTTTTTTACTCATATTTATTTTTCGATATATTGGTGTAGGTAATTATATGGAAGTAGCAAACCCAATATTATTGCAGTCCTATGTGACTATAGCCTCTTTTTAATTATCAAACTACCGAATTTTTATGTACCAAAGACCGAAAATTGTAAATTCTTACAAACTAACAATATCTTTATTTATGAGTATACAGGTTATTCGGATTTAACAAAAAAAACTGCTCTATATTCAACCGCACGGGCATACAAATATTTAGCGTCGTAACATAGATAAATGACTACATTAATATCCACTAATATAAGTTTAGTGACAACTACTACAATACTAGAAATATTAAATTAAACTAGTACTAAAAATGTTAATTCGATCATTGATAGGAAAATTGGATACACCCTATTGTTATTAACGGCCATATACCCATAACTTAGTATGTTATTATTAATGAATCTTTCCAATTTTTTATTACCTAAGATCGAAAATTGACAATTTCTAGTAAGCAGGAATTGAAAAATTTTGTTTATTAAGAACACAAGCTAAAAGAGTTTGCTTTATCACACGTGAAGGCGAAGAGAAAAGATTACAACAGTATTTACGTACCTACAACATAATTATTGCTATTATAAGTCAAAAACATCTCATAACGTATCATCGTCGTCGTCAACCCATTACCGTCCCACTGCTGGGCACGGGTCTCCTCTCAAAGTAAAAGGGGTTAGGCCATAGTCCACCGCGCTAGCCAAATGCGAATTTGTAGACTTCACACTCTTTTTGAGAACAATCTTTTTTCCTCATAATGTATGTCGATATCAAATGCAAACACTATGTTTTGCGTGAAATAATTAATAATTCGTACAAATTAAGAAATCACTTAGCTATCCGAAAATGGAACGTACTAAATCTTCTTTCATAATCTTAATGGACTTTTTCGATAAACGACTGCCAACTAAGACCCATAAGTCAGCGGGGACGTAAATATATTAAATTGAAAACCTCAAATACATTAAGTTTTTAGCCATCATCCCAAAAATGGATACGAAACAAATTAAAAGGTAAAATATTTGGGGTTGTCCTAAACCAAATATTTTTTACCATTTATCCTCGTAAGCTTCGGGGAAATAAGTAAAAAAATATATTTTTTGTGCTAAGCCGTGCATGGCAAAGTTTAGCAAATACTCAACGTCAGAAGTTTGTGACGTGTTTGCCGAGAGATGATTACGTGTTCGTCAAGTGTTATCACCCTGTGTCACCCTCTGTCGCCTGTCGAAGTGCTATGAATTGATTGAAGGTTCCCTTGTATGGAGGGTCTCATGCACTTAACATACGGGAGTCCCGAAGACGTTGTTTTCAATAGTTTACGTTTTAAAAAAATACTTATTATATTTATGCTAAACTAAATAACACTTTATATAGCTAAGCAAAGACGCATATCAGGATCTTCAAAGTTATCAAGCACTTGTCCAGAAAAAATAATTCATCGTATTTATACTATACAAAGTAATAGTAAAATTTCTAAAGTACTTAATACACATACAAGCTTTTAATCGAATACATAAAGGAACACAATGTACCTAACAATATAATTATTATATGCAAACACTACTTTACCGCGATGGAAGTCAATAAGACAAAACATTTGACAAGAGCATTAGAACGTGTTAACTTCAAGTTTAACAACTCGAATTTCGCAATAGGTGAAAGGCCCTACTGCACAAATTGCCAAAATGAGCTATTAGAGAAGTTTTAAACAGTTTTAACAGTACATAGCGAAACTAGCGAGTCCAGTGGACGTTCTGACTCACCCAATGAGCCATCCAAAATTCCGGACAGATAATAAAGTTAAATTGAGTAAATTGCACAGGTGACCGGCGTAATGTGGACTCGCGCTCACTTTTAACGACAATAATTGGGCATTTTACTTAAACAACCACTTAAATGCTATCTTTACTTATTAACAACGATCTCCGACTCTTATTGTGAAAACAATTAGTTACCTTAATATCGATGGTTAAGCAATATTGCTTTGTTGCAAATCCTTGTAGACATTTGACTAATGGAAGCACTTATATTTAATAGATATAATACAACAAGCACCATTAATCCACTTATACATAAAAGAAGGTAATTTGCTATTTAATGTTCTCTTACAAATCACACGAGCGCACTTATTTACAATTACAAGGCTTACACAAGTTATCGTGAAGTTGTTGTGTCAACGACATTCGCACTTTATGGGTTTAATATGTAAACTAAATGCACATAACTACACCATGTAGATTAAGGATCTCGCAGACACTAATGGTGCGAATAAATTCCCTTTAACAATACGTTCTGCCAGCATTATCTGTCTTTATAAACCAGCAATCGCTAGCTTTTGTCGGGTTTATTGCTTTCTTGCTCGACTTTTCTGTGCTGTTTCACGCTCAATTTTCTTTTAAGGCTTTAGGTTTTAAGCCAGTATACTGTGTAATAAAACATTGTGGTTGTAAAAATACGACCAATACTATATATTTTGCGCAACAAACAAAACTTATTATTACACCGACCGTTTTGTCTAACATTAAACTATTTTGACAAACGCATTCATTTGCATCCGTCCGAAATCAAATCCACAACCCTAGACAATGTAACAGAAAAGCCGGTTGCTGTCTTCGTACTGTCGTTAAAAATAATTTAATTTGCAAGTAACTATGTATCTATTGCCTAATTTGCGTAAAACCGAATAAATAAATACCGAATAGCAATCAATTAAAAACAAGAGAATAAGCACGATTCTGATTAACTGTGAATTGCAAATGCGAACAAACCTATTCGCGCCTTTTTGCCAATCGAGTTAAGCATCGCTTACAGCAAGCGTATGAGACAAAATAATATTTTCTTATACATTTTAACATATTTATGATATCGTAACATGATCGTACGTGGATCATACCTATTTAAATAATCTACCTATAGAAATATTGAAAGTGGCGAACCCTTTGTGGTTCGTCTCCGGTGGTACCTAATTCTGCCTAATAACAACGGTGTTAAGCGATGCTGTCTTCTGGTTTGCAGGGTGTGATAAGAGAGACATACTTATCTGAGGCATTCCAACTAAGTCGTCATTGGTAGCAACGCATCAGTGGTCGCCCTCGAGAACATTCTAGTCCTATCTGGGGTGGATTACAAATGTCCATGGTTGCCACTTACCAACAGGTGGACTGCATGCTCGTTTGCTATCCTATTATATATAAAAATTATTTATTATTCTGTCTGCCACGACCCGTGTCTGGCACGTTCAATGTCTGTTGAAAAATGAACCCTACTCGTAAAGTTTCCTGCTCGGTGTGAAGCGTCTCTTGCTGTGGAGTAACTGTGCCTCTATAAATGGTCGGCCACGTGCAATCCTTACCGCTGGGTTCTCGGTTCTTCTGACTCTAGACGACCCTAGGATCGCCACGTAAAAATATTAAAACGGATAAATTGCGAAAAAATCTCTTCTATCTTTTTAACCCCTTTATCTTTTAAACCCTTTCTTAAATAACTAACAATAATCCTTATCTTTTTATTTTTATTAAGAACCTGCACTTTCAAAGTCTTTTGTTTATTTAATTGAGAAGTCCGATAATGGTCCTTATTTATGTTCATCAAAACAGTTACATAAACAAGCCCTTATATAAAAATTACAATACTAAATATTATGGTTTGGAAAACACAATTCCAACAGTGATGGGGTTTAATAGAATTTAATCAAGATATCTGAAGCCTACAGCAAAATATATAGACTCAGGTTCTATCTTACCATTACAAAAACCCACATCATAAGCGGATTTGTGCGAAAGCTGCGTCATTTTTCACTAATGCAATAAAAACTACAATGTGTGGACAATCCAACCGTGGGCCGGCATCTGGCGACCCTACGTGTGATACGTGAGAGTCGATTAAGAACGCGTGCTCAGAATCGGCATTCGCTCATTACCCCTCCCTATTCATTACCCGGCTAACCGACTTGTTCCACTGAAAGCGAAATGCAGCAAAACGATTAATGACGGATGATTTTCGCTAGAGATCTCTTGCAAACTTTAACTACGTAGTAAATTAACACTGAGTCATAGAGGCATTGATAAACCGCTTGTTTAGAAATATTTTGGTACTTTTACATTACAGTTTCATAAAGAAATTACTAGAAAAAGGTTTTTAAAATTAATCCCCTAATGGGATAAATTATATTTCAAATATTTTCAATTAGGAATATTATGTGTAATATGAATCTTTGACGAAGAGTCTGAGCTCGATCACAGTTCAGGTAGATACATATACAAGTATAAATATGATATGTATTTAGATATTTTAGACATGTAAGATAAGATAAGATCAGAATCCCAACTGAAGTCGACTACAAGATGCGTTGCTACCCCTGAGGATTAAGTTGAAATACCTCGTTAAATTTATCTCCCTTACCACAACCTTCAAACCAGAAGACAGCAGCGCTTAACACTGCTGTTATTAGGCAGAAATAAGTCTGGCAGTGGCGCCGGAGTCGAACTACAAAGGGTTCTACCACCTTTGAATCCATGATGCCATGTTTTCATAAACATGGACTCATGTCCTTGATACCCACATTCCGTATATAGAGTAAAAAGTTTATAATTAAACATAGTGTTAAAAATTAACAAAATTTTGATTTATTATATATTCGTTCACCTCAAGGCGGTATCAACTTTACTCCTAAGTAATAGAAGATTTGGAATATACGATAAGCATTATGACAGTGTTAATGTATGATAATTAATTAAATCCGCTATTATTTCCTCGTTTGCGGTTAGACGAGTCCTTTAGCACACTGATGGTTAGCGCTTTAACACGTCTCAACAAGAGCAGTTATTTTCAATGAAGTCAACCCCTTGCCATCCCGTTCATTTCGAGGACGAACTTGGGGCGGCATTAGTAATGTCCGGATGCATAGGAATGGCAAAGCTGATTATGAAAAAAGCCTTAAAAATGGGCGAAATTTGTTTTCCTGCTACTTTTCCTGAATTATTTGAATTTTTATTGCGACTCTACCGTGCCATACTTGTTTCCGGGAATTTTTTCAAATAAAGGGGCATTTGTAAAATTAATTTTAACTTAATTATATCCTACATATGTTTGATTACTTATTTATTTAAATATTATATACGAAAACTAAGGAGTTCAATTCAACTAATGCAATTATTTCACCCAAATATCACAATTAAATCTTAAGTCAAAAATGTATCGGTAATATTTACGCCGATATGAAGTATATAATACATTTTCCTTATTTCTATATAAGTACACTTTTTCGACACTATCTTGGCTTCTAAACTATCCATATAAAGCACAAAACCACAAAGTAAACTAAGAACTAGACGTAAAGCGTAATAAAGGGCATTTATTTGCAGTACTCGGGCGCGACAATGGGCGGAGGGTGCGGCGCGACCGGAGCCCGGGTGCCGACAGCGGCGTCCCCCGCTAACACCGCGTCTTCCTCCTCATCCAACTCCGCTGGGGGGACTCGGTCCACCAGCCTGAGCACTGCGCCCCCGCCGCCGGCCTCCTCGGCTTCCACCACCGGCGCTGGCGGTGAACAACTCAGCCGCACTAACCTATACATTCGCGGCCTCAGCCAGAACACCACCGATAAGGATCTTGTCCAGATGTGCCAGATGTAAGTATTTTTGTGTTTCCAAATACACAGCAAATACTTATTTGTCAAAGTAACAATGCAAATATAGGTACCTGTTCATATATTGTGACAGTAGTCTTTAAAAGAAACAAACAAATTCGACCGCTAAAAGAATAGAAAATCGATATTTATGGAGATTTAATTAGTTATAGCTGTAACTTCAGCGTATTAAGTGGAGGGGAGGGTGGGGTCAAACAGATGCACGTCATTAAAAATGAACCGTTTTACCTATACGTACTTATAACTATGTTATACATTCAAAATTAAAGTATTGTAGCAAAACAATTTATGCAACAGTAATTGTAAACGGTAATCCACTTAACCTCACGTTAAGTAACTACTGCGGCCTATAGATCTATAAGTAAACTAGTTATTACAAGAGTATTATGTGGGCTCAATCACACATGCGTCTGTACTACCATAAATTACACATATTATATTATTTTTCATAGCAATACAATCAGCTATCTACACTCTTCTGTTTGGTAGGTACATACGAGTGTAAAACTGTAAATTTTACTTTTATATAAACTTTATATGATTTGACGATCCATTCTTAGCATTCTACTATCAGTAACTAAATACATCAATACTGTGTTTTCAAAGTCATCATACATAATTCACGAAAAATTATAAGTTTATTTTTATTAATATTTTTAGTTTCAATATATTGCTTGTTTTTCAGGTATGGCAACATAATTTCAACTAAAGCAATACTGGATAAAAATACGAATAAATGTAAAGGTAAACAACATTAATAGAAGTTAGTCCCTTAATACTAACATTGCCTACATAGAAAGTATCTATAATCCTCCAATTAACTACATTATCTATAGCATAAGTATACAACTTGTAGTGAATCCTAATCTGTGCATAGATTCACGTATGTATATAAATGTAATTTGCAGTAATTATATTCTGAAATATGTTACATATTAAGAATTGTTCGTAATGAATAATATTAATATTTTCTAGAATACCATATACCTTCATTAAACTAACCCATCTATGGTGAGACTTTTTTCCAATATTTGCACGAACACTAGTTTCGTTTTAATTCTTTTATAAACATCTTCATACTTATTACACATGTGTTACCTACGTAGATTCATTATCATAATGCACCGAGGCACAGATACGTTCCTTATTATTACGAGATGCACACTACGTCATCACAATGATTTACTAATATTTTTGATATTACATTTATTCATCATGCTGCTTGAATGTCGGCATATTTTTCTAATCATTAGCAACATTACGATGTATTTTGTATAGTTTTGAAGTTCTTAGATGTCCTGTAAACAAGCATGATTCATGTTTTTTTAAGCCGGAACAAGGTGGTAAGTTTAATATAGGATCCCATTACTATACCCCTTCTTCACTTTGTATCCACAGGTTACGGTTTTGTAGATTTTGAAACGATCGCGTCCGCTGAGGCAGCTGTTAAAGGATTACAAGCCAAAGGTGTTCAGGCCCAGATGGCTAAAGTGGGTATCTGGTTCCTGCGTAGACTGAACCGTGTACGTTGTGCATGCAAGTAATACTATTATGACTAACCGCCTGCTCCCGACCCGCTCTCTCATCCAATACTTCATCCTTACCACGTGGTTAACTTTTAAACTCATCCAGTCATGTACTAAAATCTGTTATGCATTCGAAACTGTTATATTCAATTTGTGGCAATTTGCTGTTTGACGTTGGTTATTCATTGGACTCTTGTTCAGCTTTATAAATTTCTAATAAAAAAGGGAAAAGAAGCGTACACCTTCTACCAACAATATATGTCAACAAAAAAATAAAAAAATATATTCACAATACACAATATCTATATTGTCAATGTGAAATAACTTTAATCAATTTTAAAACTACTAAACTAAACTATAAAGTACACACATAAATAAAAATTGTATAAAAACCTTTTAAATATATTGAGTATAAAAATAAAAGTAAAAAATATATTTGAAATAAGTATAATACATTTGAACATTTTTGATTAAAAATGTCTTACACGAATTCTTATAAATTTATTCGCGATAACTAATTAGGATTAAAAGGATTAACTCCACTCAGTCTGATTGCCTGTCCTGATCCTTCCCGACTTTCCGCCTACCTTTAAATATAGCTTTAGTATATACACCCTGTTTCTATTGAACAGATGCTGATGTATTTATTATCCGATAAATTGAACATTAAATTATAAATGCAAAGATATTTATTTATCGTAAATGTTTTGCTAGATTTAATAAATTAATCCTATGCATATATGTAGCATCAGTACAGTACCCCTTTTCTATGTGAAGAATAAATTAGTATTATTCTTGTCGAGTCACATAATGACTTTAGCTGTTTGATCCTGTTTAGATACACAATTAGGTCCAGTGTTTAGATCATCGACATTAAATGGGCGATTTAAAGGATTATTTGTAACGTAAAGTTTATTTACACATTCGTTTATCAGTTGATTTTGGAACCAACTCGAGTGGTATTCGGTTTGTCAGCGTATTGTCAAACAGAACTGTCCGACTAGCGCGTTGTAAGTATTTACAATCCCTATAAATGGTACGCAATCCGGCGCAAATATAACGCTTACTTAAATTACTTCAGACATTCGTTTCATCTGTTAATTCTGTACTATTATCGTTTGCTTCAGCGTTATAACAATGTATTTTCGCTATTGGGCTCTGGGTATTTCTATGCTTTCAATATTAAATTAGTGTGTATGCGACTTTTAACTAGCTTCATAAAATCTATGCTGATGTATATGCCCACGTCGTTGATATCTACATAACAATAATAATATATAGTATATTAGATTCGATCTGCTGACGTCAGAGCTGGCTTCAATGTCTAGATAATATATGCGGGCTTCAAGCTAATATCAATACACTCTGAAATAACCTTCAGTTATTTATGAGACACCCTGACATATAGAAATTGTTTATCAAATAGAGACACCATTTGTTCTACAATAGTCGACATAATTACTGTAAAACTAATTATAACACAACATAACCTCACATACTTCATGTTTTCTGACAATTTAGTCTGTTTAACGAGTTTATTAAATGAAATAATCATCTTTGTATTAGAAAAAATAATTCTTTGCAATTAATTGAAAATTTTAATTGACTTAAAATTAAATGATATGGAATTTTAAATATTTTCAATAGAATCAGTCTCACATACAATCACAGCCACTTGGCTTACAGGGCGGTTGTTTCACCTATTTTCTTGGGGCGTTTACAGCAACAGGAGCAGGATCCTACCAACCTGTACATGGCAAACCTGCCGCCGCACTTCAAAGAGAATGATGTGGACCAACTGTTGGCCAAGTTCGGCCAAGTGGTCTCCACGAGGATCCTGCGAGACACCCACGGCCATAGCAAGGGGGTCGGCTTCGCGAGAATGGAGTCAAGGGAGAAATGCGAGCAGATTATCCAAGTAAAATATTGGGACACGACAGTTTGTAATAAAACTAGATTTACACTTAATGCTCATTAGAAAAAATATAACACGACAGTCCACGTGGAACAGCAGTTGACTTATACGCCTGATATTCAGAGGGTTCCGGGTTCGATCCCCGAACAGGAAATGTACATAAGGAATTTGATCTGCATTCTAGTTTAAAGAGCTTGTTAGTTAGCTTTGAGACCGTAGACAAAGCCGTAGCCCGGATTGTCCATTAAGCGATTTCGAAACGAATCCCAATGCAAAAAAACTGGTAATTTTTGCCTCGGGCTATCATTATATGAATTGCCAGTTAGCTGATTCATATCGAAGGCTCGGCACATACGTATATACAGTTCATACATAATTATGTATAGTCCTGGAATGATTTACACATATTTTTAGACCGCCCTCCCTTTTAATAACTACTACATTAGACTGCAACAGAATATTAATTCATTATTACAACCTACTTAGTAATTGCTAAAGCGATATACAAACTATATTCTACATTTCGCGTCTTTGCAGTCTTAGCTTCAATTAACAATTAGGCTCTGAGCATTAAGTCAACATTTACATACAACAATGGAATATTTTAAATTTTAATCAATTTACATTTTGTTAAACTTTTGTTAATTATTTTCAGATGTTCAATGGCAACCCTATTCCGGGTGCCAAAGAACCATTGCTAGTGAAGTTTGCCGATGGTGGCAATAAGAAGAAGTCTTTGTATAACAAACAAGACAACAATGGTAGAGCGTGGCGAGACAATAACGATTCGATCACGCAGGTAATAATGGTAATGAATTATCATATTACTAATACCAAATGCTACTGTTCCGCTGTTGTCTTTTCTAAAATATATACACAGCAGAGCAGTAGGTAGATGTTGTTAACCCATAGCTATTTAGTTACTAACTTTGTTTCTAATACTCCTAAAGTACTGACAAGGCTTTTACAATACCCTTAGCATGAAGGGTTCGTTATCGCTGTGAAAAATCCCTTTGTACTAAGATATCAAATTGTTTTACTTGTTTTAATAACGTAAGAATTATAATTTTTTATTGATTGACCTTTCAAAATTGTTCTAAATTACTAAACTTACTAAAAATCTACTTCAATCGTAGTCTGCTTATAAACAGCGTCGTAGCTAGGTTGATGGCCTGAGGGAGCAGGGTCGCAACATCAGGGGGCACATTTTGTCGACCACATACGAGAAATTAACTATATAAAGTCGTCATTCAAAGACTACGTAGTACTTGTGTAAATGTAAAAATTATTAGCACCCGGCAAACGTCTGCCATGAGAATTTATGGAAGTGGCAGAATAGAAATTTAGAGTTATGTACAGGTGTTTAATGCCAAATCAAAACAAAAATACAAAGTGATTTTTTTATCAAAAACAAATGAAAAAAAAGTGGATAAGAACACCCTAATGACCTAGTGGTATGAAATATACTTTACGATGCATTCTCATACCTACCATATATACATATAAGGTTTCATAAAAATCGGTCGAACCGTTTCAGAAGAGTGCGACTATAAACCATGATACGAAATTTTAAAATTAGTCTTTGAAATAAAATGGTCGTCAAATTTTCAAACGTGGACACAATCGAACATTCGAAGCGATGCACACAACCGAAGCTACGACGCTGCCAAACCTCGTAGGTAGAGCATAGCCCCTTGAATAGGCACTCAACAGCTGTAACTTGCAGGCGATGAGCGTGAGCGGCATGTACGCTGGCGGTGTCGGCGGCGGCGCGGGCGGCGAGTGCGCCGGCGTGTACCGCGGCTCCGGCATGTACGGCGTGGCCGCGTTCCACCCGCAGCTGCACCACCACCACGCCGCGCCCGCCGCCTGGCTCGCGCCCTACGCCGCCCTCATACCACCCGCCCATCCCCACCACGCCCCCCATCCGGCGCATCCCGCACACATACCGATTGACTCTGTGCCCAGCCAATATGTAAGTGCTGACGTAAGTTCCAATTTCGACGGTTTTTTCTACTAAACTAAGGCAAGTATGACGTAGTTATAGATAACTAGTTTCGGGGTTTAGTATATTTCTTAAGTTTTGTATTTTACTTAAGTTTGTTTTCGTCGAGCCGGTAAGCGCTGATGATACTATGGTGTATTTAAAAAAAACATCAATATCAAATTTTCATCTCATTTGGTAGGCTTTGGAGCGATGTAGCAAAACCAAAAATTAAATAGAATAGGCTTGCCGATTCGCATTTTCACAAACTAACAGAATCATTTGATCATTTCTGTAATAGTTGAAAGAATTAGGAGTATAATATAATATGGAGTAGATTTTGAAATTTCGTAGCATTAGTATCGTAATTATTGTAACTGCTATTTCCATATATTTTAAGTAGAAGTCGTTATAGGCAACATCAGAGCAATTTTATAAGATCAAATGCTGCCGAACCAACCATCGTAGGTTTTAATTTGTATTAAAATACAAGTTTACAGCAGACTACAAAGGTTTATTGGTATTACAATCGAATATTGGCAAATGGTCATCCAGATAAATTGGATCTCCTAACTTTAAAACAAACGGCCCTAAAGTATAATGCGATGTAAGCAAAGAGGAAGTTCAGTCAAAAGAAAAAAAACCGACTGAGATGTATTCTCTGTTTTCCAGGTAAACTGGGACAGCTTAAGGCCGGATAATGAGTTATACGTGAGTGTTAATTAATAGCCGTGATGACTCGCACCTAACATGGTCCGTATCCAAACGCTTATGACAAATTACTTGCTGGTCTCTTGCTTCCGCAATTAAACTCTAAGCAAAAAGACAACAGTACCCAGTCAAAATTCAAAAACACTGCATAAAAGCACGCTTATTATAAAACAGATGCCTATCGATGTAGTAGACGCATAGTACTTGATGTTGTTCCTGTGTTCACCAACAATGCCGCTTGAAGACGATGAGAATTAGTTTACGAACATACGAAAAAAATTGAAAATTATTTGTGTAATATAATCCCAATTTCGTAAAGTCAGACATTTGTAACGGTATTAATAAATTATTCAGCATATTTTAGATGCTATGTCCGGATGCTTTTTATGACGTATGAAATCTTGTATACCCCGCCCTCCCCTAAATGTGACATAGTATATAAAAACCTTTTATTATTAGTGCAAATAACCAATACTTTGAAATGCTGCCGTGAATACTAATTATTCGTATACATCGTCTGCAAGCGACATAGGATTGCGAACGGCATTGCAATTGCAGTTCGACTTCTATATGTTGCAGTACTTCGCGTCGCACCCGTACCAGTACTTCACGGGCCCGACGCCGCCCATCATCCAGATGCCGATGGAGAGCGAGCACGCGTCGACGGCGGCGTCGCCCGACGAGGCCTACCAGCCCTACCCGACCAAGTAGAGCGAGCGCCCTCCGCAAACAATCCATGCTGTTCACGAGCCAAATATCAAAGCAACTGTGACTTTTACGATGTTAATTTGTTTTAGTTTTAATTTGCGGCCGTTATAGACTTCATCGAAAGCTCCGCTCGCGACGCCTCCGTCGCCGGTGCCTCCTGAGCCTAATTTACCTAAACTATCGCTTCGACTATTTATTTTCTCGACGGGCTTCGTCTTCGATCCTCTTAGCTTTACGCTGGACGTTCGATTCGCTGTGATGTTTTGATGAGGTCTTTTGACGGTTCGAGGAGAGGATTTGATGTATAGATATAGCTACAATTTTAAATGTGTTTTTACATTATAATTTTATTATTGTTTTATGAAAATTAAAATATAAGATTTTAGGCGCAGGTTTTGAACATGTTGACAAGATTATTTAAGATAGTTAGGTATTTATTTTAGCATAGTTTAATTTCATGATTGAATTTTAAAATTTTGTTCTTTCCGCAAAATGGAAATTACGTTTTTATTATTTTGATCAGTGTCATATAATATAAGATAGCTGGAATTTTTTAACGCGTAATTACCATTGATACCGAACAAAAATGTGCAATCCGGATTTTAAAGTTCTTAGGTGTTTAAAAAAGTATATATATTTAAAAAATAATTTTATTTCCTTTATAACAAAATACGTTTGCCTGATCACGATTGATAAAGAATGCGTTAGCAATATCTAAAACGGTTGGTATAGAAAGATAATCAGAAATGGTCATATCATGTAAAAGAACAAGTGTAACTAACGAAGTGTATTGTTTAGAAAAGACGTGTTTAATGAGGTTGAAAACGTATAGAAACTCATGCGGTAAAACTATTGCGAAGATTTAAAATCTTCATTGAAATTAGGTATTTCTAAAATACAATAAAAAGAGTAACTCTTTGGTCTTGTTATAGTTAGACAACTGATCTTTACGAATTGGAAGATGGTCATAGTATAAGAAAGAAAGAGTCCCGAGACTGATTAAGTCTTCAGATAGTCGTTAGAACACTTTATGGATTGTTATATACGCTGATTTTGTCCTAGATATGGGTATTTTTTCTTATACTATGGTATAAATTAAACTAATACTACGACAGATAAAATTCGGTGTAGATATTTTTGACCACCTTGTGGGATTACGGTCGTGAATAAGGTGTTATATATATGTATGTTCAAAATGCGTTTGGCATGGTGCTTTAGTCGTTTTTATTTGGAAAATGGTACTATACCGATAAACTATACAGTATTATCTACCTTACTTCATTCATACTGGTGCAGTCTTCCATAGTTCGCGAATACCCGAGTGTAAAGAAATACAGTCTCAGTGCGTAGATTCTTAGACTCTACGGAGTAACTTTAAATATTCGACCATCACGTGCCTAGACTAGCCGTTTAGGTCTTTTAAGAATTTTGCGTGAACCTAAAGCGAGGGGTGTTCGCGGCAATATGCAACGTTGGTGTACACGTAGTTAGTAGACAACATATTTTTCATATACCATATTCATTGTACGAAGCGATTTACAGCTTAACCGTTACAAGCGATCATTATACGATGCATGTGGATAATTTTGATAGCGATTTCGTTTACGCGATACATATACACTAATAATAAAGGAAACGTCGTTGCCAAACCCAAGTACAGACTGAATTTATGTATACCGTAAATTTTCAAATAGTTATTTCTTGATCCAAGTTTTGATTCATGCACATTATATCCCTAAACGTAGTCCGTTGAATGTTTGAATAGCAGGCCCGGACTGACCCTGGCCTGAACACTGGTTACATCGACAATTCAAAATAAAAAAATAAACCTAAAATATTTATTTACTTACGAACATTTTAAATAGTACTTTTTATTATTATTATTATTTTAAGGCGATTATATTTTACATTTTTCCAAAAAAAAATTAAGAAAGCAATAAAATGCCTAGCGTTCACACCAAGTCCAGTCTGGGTCTGTAAGCAGTAGCAAAGCGAAGTGTACGACTTGCTAAAGGCGCGGTCGGTCCGCGGGCGCCGGCCTACGAGCTGACGACACAGCAACATTTAGCAATAAGCAGTTGTATGTAAAGTCTATTTATACATTTTACGAGTCTATACAAATTTTTGTACGTTGGAACTCATGTTAAATACGTGAAAAATGAGGTGATCCTTTTTTGAGAATCATGTACTGAATCAACTGTAGTTGTTATTTTTTAGGCGGTCGGCACATTCCACTAGGCACGAAACAAAAATTACTTACTCGATTGATTTCCACATTATAAATTGTAACGGATTCGGAATCCAAGTGTGAGCGCCTTTTGGTGCGGACGAGCACGTTTTGTACCATCACGTAGGTTTTGGGTACACTTTATGACTTTATATAAAATTTGATATTTTTATATTGAATATATATAAATTATACATGGATATGTATACATGTATATACATTGTTGATGGGTACGAGTAAAAGCCTACTATATCGCAACTGTTTAATTCTATTTTGGCACGTCAAGAGTTTCATCAGAACCAAAGTATACAAATCATTAAAGTTGAGTAATAAGTAGGAAAATATTTATACAACTCAGGGACTGAAGACTAGATAAATGTTTGATATATAACTGTATTTTAACTGACGTTTAAGCGGCAACCTCTTTATTCAAAACCTGTGAACCGACTTTAAACGATACAGGAACTGAGATAGATAACGACAGGTTTTGAATGAATTTAGTAGTTTGAATGAATATGTAGATCTGTATTGTGTTACTTCTTCTGTCAGGGATAGGCTCAACTATTTTTTGTAAATGAATTTGCTTTTCGTATATACTTAGCGTAACTGAGTTCGTGAATATGTTTCTCCTAATGAACTGGCTGTAAACGTAGAAATACTAACTTGAATGATTTATTACTGAAAGGCAACACAATGTTATAGCTGACTGCCTGATAGTGCGATCACAATAATTTCTGACTACTTCCAGTGGGTACTGACTGACAGCATGCACTCGTAATGTATTAGGCCGGAAACGAGCTATCATAAAAACTTCAAGCGTAACTTTGCAGTGCAACTGTAACATTAACGTGTTCGAAAAAATCTATGACGTAACACAGCTGAACTGTCACATAAGCAAATGTCTTCCAAATGTTTGACACCTATAGTAACGTGCCACGATCTTGCGTTCAAACTCGAATCGAACATACTTTACACGTTTGCTCCAGGTCAGTATCCCCCTACGGTTCGTGTAAACTCGCGTTACAAGGCTAATGAGAGGCGAGATATTGTTAGGTTAAAGCACGAGCGAGACGGAATGAGCCATAATACTCCGAAGTTCAGAGTTATCCTGTAACTTCTGATCAAGCCAAATTTATTGAACTGACTAAAACCGCCTTACTTCTTGTGAAAATTTAACCACGAAGTGCACTGTACCACAACGCGCGTGGTACTTAGTTAAGTAATCGATCGTTTAGTGTTCGACGTACACTGTGGCTTCCTGTAAAAGCAGTCTTCCGATAGATATTTCCGCTAAACTTTGCATTTAAAATTAATGTCAAATTGTTAAAAGCATTATTTTATTGTGTAAATGTCTAAATGTGATCCTAAATCCCTAATGTTTCAGTCGTTAGTGGCTATAAAGTGTATGTAACCCATCCTATTCCGTGTCCATTAAGTAAGACTTAAGTACGTTTATTTCATTCCATAGTGCAAATCGATGTTCCGATAAAATTGTATAATGCAATAATCAGAGTAACTCGCACCAATTTATTTTAAGTGAATCATACATAGACACGATCTCGTAGCGTGTAAATCGTGAGTAGAGAAACACCGTCAAAAGGAAAAGTATTACAGCACGAAATTATTTTTCTAAGGCTTCCTTCAATATAAGCAATAAAATTAATTTGATGGTAGTGCCTTTAGCTTCGTTTTTAAGTAATGATCAGATGTGAATACAGTTTAAGCAGTTGCATGTGCTTTACACGATATTTTTACAGGTAATAGAGAACTTACCGTATTCGTAAACGTAGTGGTAATGTAAAGACTATGTTAAAGTATTTTGTATGTCAACTTAACGAAATAATGTGGCTGTCTAATCGTTGCATTTTTCGCACATGAGGTAAATATTCAATTCGAGAATACAATCGTAGATGTTCCTAATAGACGCGCTTCGACATTCTCTGCATGTGTGATAAATAAATACGATGAGATTACGGACGGAGGTTGGGGTTTGTCGTTGTGTACGGGATATCCGAGGCAAATGAGCACAAAATGCACAGAAGGAACAGATTCCTAAATACCAAAACTACGATACAACTTAAAATCATGTCGACGAGTAAAATTAAAGTGTTAAGTAAATGTTTTAAAATAAGTCATTTAATATTAAGAGAACGCTCGAGATCGTTTTGAAAGATGTGAAGCTATAGGAGTGACGACGAATCGATGGCTAGTTGTAGACCCTAGGCTTAACTATAGATAGGTTAGAATAGAAAGAAAATGTTTCGACGCTAAGATAGATAGATTAGGACGTTAGAATAATATATTAGTGGCGGGCGTCCGCGTGCGCTGGCGGCTCTAGGGTAGTTTCCTTTGTTAGTTTATTAATTAATTTAATTTGGACTGAAGCGAGCCAGCCGCGCGCACGTCACTAGCGTAAGGGAACTAAGAATTAGTGAACACATTCTCGATAAGTTTCAGTTCAACAAGTATTGCTTTCACCTCTTTTGTTATGTAGTTGACTAAGTGTAAAGAAAGAAAATTAAATGAAAAAAAATTAAAATCTGTCGGAGTCGGCGTTGATACGAATGTAATTGTCCAATGTGTATTAATATAGTGTGGTGTTCTACCCAGCAGACTAGTCTAGACGGTAGCATAGTTTAGATAAAAATTTAGTTAGGTAGACTAGAAATACGAAATGCAAAGATAAAAATTTCATAAAATGTAAAAAAAAAGATGAAATTGTTGGTAAGAAAGAATATTTTTAAGGGACATGTTCTTCGTTGTGTTACGGTGTGAGGTTTGGCATAACTATGATAATAGTTTAAAGCATTTCTCGCAGAGAAAAGACATAGAGGAAAGTTATGTATCTATTTTGTTACAAAGTGTTTGCAAGTTTCTATATTGTGCTATGAGCATTTTATGTGACCCGCATTATTAATAGTTATGCTGAATGGAAACTAAATTAATATATAGATAAAAACAAAGGTACTAAGAAGCATGTTTTATTGTGACGAGTCATGTTCCTTTGCATTGAACATATTTTGTAAGAGCAAATGATTGAAATAAAACAAGCAAAACCAAATCTAGTACGTTATTTTAGATTTTATATCCCTGCCTTATGATTCCTTGCTGTCCGTACACTATAAAACTTTCTATTCGACGTTTAAAAGCCTATATATCGATGATGACGGTTAAAATGATATCGATAACAAATTTAGCAATAGATACAATTTGAACATCACTAAATTAATGTCAAGTGTAAATAAATATACGTACATGGAGTAGTTTTTTTTGTATTATTTCTTTATATGATGGAGTAGCAAATGAGCATGCAGTTTACCTGATGGTAAGTGGCAACTGCCGCCCATGGACATTTGTGATCCACTCCACATAAGACCAGAATCCCAACTGAAGTCGACCACAGAT
>DWRA01001071.1:0-18913 GCA_018250295.1 Spathilepia clonius | reverse complement strand
TTATTAGGCAGAAATAAGTGTGGCGGTGGTGCCGCCGGAGTCGAACTACAAAGGGTTCTACCACCTTTAAGATATTGAAATGTGACTGCTCCTTATCGAAGAATTTTTAATATGTATTATTGAAGTATTACAACAGTACTCCAAAAATGAAAACTAAATTTCATGCATTGATTTAGACTTGTAACGCATATGTAACGCTGACTACGTAAATAATGATTAATATTTACGCGGAACATGTACCTAATCTTGCTATTTACTCGTTCTTTAGAATTTTTATTCAATGAGGTGATATGATACTATCACGAGTGTAGGTAACAACTGCGTAGATATGTACTAAGGTAATCTGCAACGGTAGAAAAGTATATTATATTGTCTACGAGCCTTACATGGACACAGTTCAACGATTCTTGACAGAATTCACCTAAAAATACCTACACCATTTTTCGGAACATAAAATTAAAAGTTACAACGGAAATTTTAGTTTGAATTTTATGTATGTAGTCTTTACGTGAAAATTACCGTCCATGAAGGTACGCCGGGATACGCTTGCTCTTTAATTAATGTTATTACGTAGTACGCGAAAAGTATTAGAGACTAATATGTTTTGTTACAATAATTAGCTGTGCCCCGTGGATACTGCGTTTAAGAATGTTAAATGAAATATATAATAATTTTAAATTCAACAATTTTAAGACTATAGTGAGCGTGTCGTAGGTTTTATTGTTTTTGAGCGTAACCCTGATATATTTTCTGAAATAATGCTAATTTCTAAAAGTAATTTAAATAACACTTTATACAATCAGATGACAGTGATAGTGCCGTCAAAATCGACCCAACCATTTCGGTGATTACTGAAAACAAACAGACGGACAAAAATGTTAACAATTGTCATTTTATTATACGTACCATATACGCGTTTACTATAAAGCTAGTATAGTGTTATGAAATTAGAAACATATGCATCAATTTTATTTCCATAGATAATTTTATGATCATTACACTCTTAGTTTTTAAGAAAAAAATTAAATGTAAGCTGTAAATATTATCTTTTTTCAGGTTTATCTCGGACACCAATAGATCCAAGTACATATTAATGTTTTCATGTTTTTCTATCTCTATGTTTTCTATCTACAGTAGATATCACGGCCTTAATATGTTTTATTGTAACACCGAGTCATTGCGTAGCACAAAGTAGTTCAAAACATCTTATAATTATTAGGGTTCATTTGTAACTACAGACACAGATCGTGTCAGACACGTGCTAGACCAGACCAAAATATTCTGCTATATAATGTTTTGTTGTATTTGTCTAAAGTCTACAAAAACACTATAAAAATATAATTTTATATGTTACAGCCCGTGTCTGATACGTTCAAAGTCTGTAGATATAAAGCGGGCCTTAAGCTTTCACTTTACATGTCAATCTCATTTGATTTCTACTCGATGCTTAAAAGCAAAGCTTGGTAGATTACGTTAATCACTACAGTAAACATGCGTCAAGCTCATGTGCCTTTATCTACTCATAGAATACGCCGTGAATCATATCGATAATTGTCACTTTATCGTCACAATAACATTACGAAACTATTTTCCTGTAGTGTTTGTTCTGTGAGCTAATTATCATTGTTAATATACTAAAGTTCTGCCCATACACTTATTAAATTCAGTACATTGCGGAGCGTTAACTATGGAATGTTTAAAGTTAATCTGAGTATAATAATCAGTGCACTGAATTTAACATAGTGCGAGGTTTAACATATATTTACAACACTTGTACTCCGTCAGTGTGATGTAGCATGTCGCTTTCGCCACATTATCATATTGTTTGACATTATTAACTCCTACTAATACACAGGGCTGGAGAAACCTGATCCGCAGAAGAATGGAACGTCCTCGTCAGGCCGCACTTCGTCCACCTTCCTGTCGAGGACTATCAGCTCGGACGAACGCGCTCACCTCAAAACTATGCCGAATCCTAAACAAGTGTGAAAGAAGTGATTTAAAGCCATTTGACTGTTATAAATGCTACTGCAAAGTGCTTAAGCTTTAGAAATGAATCATTTAACTGTTAATCACAGTAGGTAATTATGATAGTTAGTTATTTTCTTAAAAAAATTATAAAATAATGTCAACATAGAATTCGTAGGACCATAATTTCATGATTTTATGATAACCTACCGCCTTTGTGAGGTAGACAAATTAGTAACATATTTTAATCTGTGTAATTGAGTAGTGTTGTAGTAATTTCTCCCAAATTGAACTTAATTGGAACAACATTGCCGATGTCTCGTACAAGATCAGACAATTAAGTAAATTAAATAATCGAACTGCCTTTGACACACGGCTATGTACGAATTAGAGTATAATGTTATTATGTAGTGATTATTTGGCTAGTTTATGATTGCGTATTTGTGAATCTTTTATAGCTTACTAGATTTAATGATATATCATGATAATATACGCTTATGAAGAGCTTTTTGTTTAAGGGCTTTTAAAATATATATACGTATTTTAGTATTCAATTTAGAATTGGGCTCTTCAAAAAAGGTGCAAAAAGAGCTCTCCTCCGGCGATACATTGGCGACTCCTCTGGTGTTGCACATGTCCATAGGCGACGGTGACTACGTTCCATTAGGTAGCCCATCTACCTTATCGTTAGTTAATTTATTAAAAAAAAGAATCTATTTCTGTAACATTACAATAAAGAAGAGGTCACACTTGTTCTTGCCAGTATATAATATGTACACATGCATATTTTTTTGGTGTTTATTATTTTAAACAAGAGCGAATGTCCTCAAACAACGTGAAATTTGCAGATATTTTCCAATTTCATGTTTGATTACCAAGGTTTATTTTTAAAAATTGCTAGGCAAGTATTTTTACGTTAAGTTTTTAATTTGTTATGTCAATCCATTGCTGCGCAATTACTGGGTATGGGTCTCCATTCAGAGTGAGAGGCGTTTAGGCCATCGGCCAGCGCTGGACAAGTGCGGATTTGGACACTAAGATCTCATGTTTGTAGGTTTTCTCACGATGTTTTCCTTCACACCTATAGCAAGTGGTTTAATTTCTAATGTCAACATGAGAGGCCGAGTTTCTGTCACTAGGCTATAGCAACTGATACTATATATAGAACATATAGGATGTTCTTATTTTTAGCTGGACTAAAATTAAACATTTTTATTTTAACCAAAGCACTAAGATTTCCACAGAAGTGTTTGTCGGATGTGACTGACACGTGTGTAATCAATTAAGAAACATTACTTTCAAATGAAGTAAATATATCTTTCGGTCAATATGAACATCTTTTGGGCAATATGTAAGTATGTATGTGTTTGTTTGATGTAATGTATACGTATAAAAGTATGAAATTGAGGTTTAGGTTACAGTATCTAGTCATAGATTAAGGTAATAAAAATCTTAAACACACATTTGTTTGGAGTATTTTAGCGTATTTTGTAATGTCTGTAAGCGTATTTTTGCATAATTATAAAGGAAGCTGGACCACAGAATAAAGTACATTCTAAACTTAATATTCTTATTTTTATTTTCCCCTATGTGGTTGTATAATCATTAATATGCATATTGTAACATCCACATTTAAATAAATGTAAGGCAGGTTTGTGTATTTTTATATAATTGAAGTAACAAATGCGTATGCAGTCTACCTGATGATAAGTGGTCAGTGCCGTCCCCGGACATCCGTATCCAACTCTATGTAGATGAGCAACTCTATCTGGTGTTAATTACAGATGTGATTTCATTCCCGAGGACTAGGATGGTCGCCTCATTGTGGTTCATTCAAACAATTCAGCTTTCAACCTTAGAAGAACTTAAAACATTTCCAATGATTGTGGACCTCTGAGTAAATATTATAATAGCACACCTTATCCGTCTTAGGATCAATGCAGACATGAGAACGTCGGTTTAACCTCGTGAAAAAATCACATAACGAGCTACCGTTTTACGACACCCGCGGTATCCACCGCTTACGATTATACCTATTCATAATCTATTATGATATATTATACATATTAGTAACTATATATAACTATCTGCTCACTGTCAGCAGCAAAGCGATGGCGCGATTGTTCCTCCCAATACACATTTGATAATTACTCTGAGCTAAGAACTGATACAGTAACTCAGAACGATATTTTACAAAGACATTATATAAACTTGCCCATGTTGAGCTAGTCATTAAGAGGATTGCAATTTTAAAACGACTTGACTATCATCACATCAAGACAATCTGAACTCTAAATATACACAATAAAGAAAACATAATAATATCGTGTGTCCTAATAAACATTTTAAAATGTTGAACTTATTACACTAAGTACAATGTCCACTTATATTTTACGAGTAATTAACTAATAGTAAAACCCTGATAACATTTACTAGTACTAGCATTATAAATTAAAGTAGTATCTATTATGCAGATTAATTTAGTAGTTCGTGTGTAAAGTGCCTAATTAATTTTATGAAATTGAAACTATTGTGAAGGTTATTCGTAGAACTATGGTATAGTTTAGTATTACTAGGTATTTTACGTAGTTTCATAGTCACTAATAATAATAATTACATTATTTATTCGGCTCGGGTCTTCAGGGTGAGAGGTTTAAGTATAGTCCACCACACTGACTCAGTATAGTAGACTTAGTAGTAGTATTAGTGTGGGTTGGTAGACCTCTCACTCCTCTGAAAACATTTTTTAAACTCAGGTGCAGTTTTAATCACGATGTTTCTCTTTCATTGTTAAAGCATGTGATAATCATTTAAAATTGTTACATATTTTTTGTTCATTATTTACAACTAAGTAACTATCATTTGTAGACTAGGGGAGAGATTGTTATTCAGCTACATTTCTGTTATTCAGCCCAATCGACGCATAGTCCACATGTTTTCACAGACAGATTATATTTGTTATAAAATTTTTGCCTATAAAATGGCTTTTTAGGTCTTTTGCCGCCTTGCGTTTAGGATGATCGCTTCTATCTCAGTAATCTAGCTCTATACTAGGGCCGGCACCTTGTCGGTGTGAATGGGCGGAAGTAACCATTAAACATCACGTGTTTTTTTGTTACTTACGCTCAAAGGGGCGGTTATTTCGTTATAAATAAAACAAAATATGTACGATAAATAATATTTTTATTGATGTTTTTATCATTTCAGCTTCTTAAGCATCTTTTAACAAACAGTAACAATACACTAATCGTTTAAAAATTACTTACTTACTCAAATATTTGTAATGGTCCCTATAATAACTGTAACATAATACTTCAGTAGGAATTAAGATTACTAAACTATATCTACTATTTATAATTGTTTTCATTCTCACTAAATAATGGAATAAAATGTTATAATATAAAATTAACATATTTGGATACGTTATTTGCAACTGTACCATGTTTTTGTGATCTGTAACAATGGTTTATATGAAACAATTTATCAATTACATATGTCACAAAATTGAAAGTTACATGTGTGAATTATCCCGCTTGAATTTTAACTTATACATAAGTAAATTAACGATAAAATCTAATTTTCAAATAAAATTAAGGCACAATTCGATATAGACCTAATTGTAATGTAACGTATACATTAAATACGCGAATATAACTAAATACGATTTAATACTTTAGTTTTCTGGACTGGTAACAGTGAAACTTAAGTAAAAATTATCTGAAAAGCGAGGCGTATTATTTTTTAGCTAAGTAATAAAATAAGTATACATATTTATCACAGTTATTATAAATTATACTAAATTCCAAATGGATTCCGATAACAACGAATGACGTTCAGAACTAAACTATTTTTATTTTAAAATATGTTAAAATTATAAGATTTAAGTACCAACAAAATAGTCTTTTATCTGTTTGTACGATTATATATAATAGATGAATGTGTCCATGTGTTTATTGTATTATGATTGCGATAATCCAAGACATAACACAAGTTTGTGTATGTATTAATTGATTCGAGATAAATAGATACTAAGTACTATGCAATAAAGTTAAAAAGTATAATGATGATTTCATTCAAATTCAAATAATCACCTAATTTCCGTTAAATTAATTATCAAGGGAGCTATTCAATAAAAAGAACTGTATATCTAGCTAGACACGCGAGTGTTAAGCCATTTCTGAAAAAAAAACTGGCGATATAACAGCCGTGCGTTATCTAGATATAAAAGGAAATGGTAGTACTGATAAGGTCACCAGTGTTGCAATATCCTCGGCGGGTGGAAGAAAGTAAATGAATTGCGTCCATAGGGAAATCTTGATATTACTAACTTTACGGCTGTATTTATTACGTGCACACAGTGACGCTACATTAGTGACCTCGGTTGTACGACTGAGTTGAATTTAACTAATATTTCTAGTAGACCATAATATGATTTATAACCACGAGCAAAGACTATTTTTGTAACACATTTGCCGCTTTTTTCATAAACGCTTTATAACTTTCAGTATCCAATACATCGTATTTATTGCTTCTTGGTTTTTCTAATTATTTAGCAAATGGGTAAAGTATGCAATTTCAAAACAGCGTTCGGGAATTTCTTTTGGATTAAAGTTGAATTTTTTATATATTTAGATAGATTAATATTTAATACAATTTTTAAACGAGATAAGTATATCAAATTGTGACGTAGAAATGCGACTAAAAATTCAATTTACGTTAAAATAAATACATAAATAGGTCTACGCATGCCTTTACAACAATAACTGTATATTATTGCATGCGTAAAGGGTAGATATTTTTATTAGGACCTGTTTATTAGTTCCAAATAGAGAAAAACTAAAAGTTATTTATTGTACGCGCCCTTAAATAAAACCCATCGTTTTGCATTTATCTGTCAAATAAATATTAATTATTTTTTAGATATTTTGTTTTTTTCCGCCATTAGTGGTACTGAAGTTAAATATTTTGGCGTGTTTTGAAAACAGTTCAGTGTAATAAAACTTTGTTAGTTACGCCAAAGAAGTAATTTCTTATGTGCATACATTAGTACTCACACGCTTTATTATGAACCCATACAAAACGAACATACAGACATATTGCTTACAATGTATTGGTGCCATTGAGTCTTTTATATAAATCATTGCTCGACTTTCGCTTGTTCCGCCATAAAAAATAAAACGTAAATAATCTTTGGGTTTGTTATTTGTGTTTTTTGTTGAAAAATTGGTAGTTGCTTTATATATTGGGTACAAAAGAGTGAATCGTGTTTTCATGGCGTAAGGTTACTTGAGGTAATATCTAAGCCGGGGTAAAACCGTACGTTTGAAATTGTAGGTAAAATTTGCGATATGTTCAGAAATAAGGCGACATCATACACGTAAATAATTCTCAAGGCGTGTATGACGTAGCCAATTTAAAAAAAAAAAATTGTCGTACGGTTTTCCCAAAGCTCCGCTATTACTACAACTAAGGCTACGTTCATACGGCATTATACTACAAGTTTTCGTACGTCGTAAATTTTCATTCGTTTGAAAATAAATAGGCGCAGGTTTCATATATCAGTTGTACTTATATATAGATAGATATCAAAGAAAAAGATTTGATAAAAAAATCCTTGGCATTGCGCTAACTGAACAAGACTGTGTAATATAATGCGCTACTGCAAATCGACAATTAAACTTTATTCGACTCGCTTGAGAATTCGGGCATGTACTCGAATAACTTGTATAGTGGTTAACGTTTTTTTGCAGTACAAATTCATTGTGAATGGTATTTACTATAAACATAGTATGCGCCACTATTTATCCGATATGAGTTACCCTGCACAAAAACGTACAGTACCTAAACCATCATGTGCTCTCAGTGTAAGCTTGTTTGTAATATTGATAGCGGTTTATTCGATTTATCCTGCACAATAACGTGCAAGATGGTGGTTGCTCTATTACTATTAATTTTTTAGCGATTTATTTGATTTATCCTGCACAAAAACGTGCGGTACGTATAATGCCGCGTGAGGTCAGCGTATGTTTGGACGGCGGTTGCATTGTTGCACTAAACGGGTCAAGTGCGATGGTTGGGTTGCACGGTGACGGGCGTGGGCGAGCTGTGCGCGGCGGGCGCGGGGGGCACGGGGGGTACAGGGGAGGTGGGGGGTACGGGCGAGGCGGGCGCGGGCCCCACGGCGGTGGAGGCCACGGGCGCGGCGCTCTCGGCGGACGTCGCCGCCAGCTCGGCCTCCGCGTCTCTCTCCGCGATCTCCTCCTCGTCGATGATGGAGATGTCGCGGATGGACGGACGATGCGATCGTCGCCAACCTGCAACGAACCGATAAATCTTGTTTGATATCGACATTATAGAACACAAGCTAATTAATCTGCGTTTTAGCCAGATAGACGCACAATATTTCAATATCACCTACTAAATACTTAAAACAATGCAGGATTTAACAGAACTACAAAAAATAGGCATGTTTTATTTAGCATAAATAGGTTTAAGTTATTAGTTTCTGTTATTTACTGGGAGACAATTAAGTAAGTAATAATTATAATAACAATAAACTCGTAAATGAATATATATACTCACAAATCGAAATTAATTTTATTGTTATATAATCGAATAATACATAAGATTCAAATATAGTCACAATTAAGTAACCATTCATTTATCACCAATTAACGATTATATTCTGAGTAAACATTAGTACAATAGTAGATAAAAGGTCAAAGTTTATTTGATAAACACAGTATTGATGTTGTTGTGGCGGTTTTCTCTATATGATTTCAGTTATCAAAATGTTTGCCACTAAGACGGTTTATTGGATAGGAATACTTTCTACTCTGGCTGTATTATGTGAAATATGTAGCTCAGTAAGTGACGAAAGAGCTGAATATGGTTCCACGGAGGTCAGTGAATTAGATTTAGAACTTATTTTAGACTCTCCAGTACCAGATGTGACAGAAAAATCGGAGGACAATCATGTTAAGTTTATACCTTTTGGCACAACTGCAAAAAGTGAAGAAAGTCAAGATTTTGAAAGTGAACTTGTTAAAAAATTGATTGAAGAAATATTTGATGACAAAGAAAATCATACAAATAAGAAGAGAGTTACTCGTCAGAGTCATTCCGGATATCCTCTATATCCCACTTTGCCAACAAAGTCAGTTTATGGAAATTATGGACCTTATAACCCAAATAATGCAACGAATTCCAATCCGTATGGATTTCTGCCAAACGTAAGATTGAATACTACAAATCCAACGCGCTACAATTATCAAAATTTCACACGCCCTGGTACTACAAACTTTTCGGCAAGTGCTCAGAATCCATATGCGTATAATAATCAGCAATATCCTTACCAAAATGGTTTTAATACCTCCAATTTTCAATATAATAACAATCCCACTAAACCAGGAAACACATATTATAGTGGGTACCCATATAATCGTCCTACTAATAATTATAGCTCAAATCCATATATTCCCCAACCAACTACAAGACCATTTCATCAAGAAGAGACACACAAACCAGCAAATCCTACTTATCCTTTCGCTACACCATATTATCCAGGATCAGCATATCCTGGGATACCTAACAATCGGACCAATCCTGGATTTATTCAGACAACTTCCCGACGTCCAAATACAGGAGCAACATATAATGGCGCAAATCTTGGCTTTCCCGAATCGACTAGTAGAAGTACTAGACCAAGTTACCCACAGACGACATATAATCAAACAAATCCTGGCAACCTTCAATCAAATACTAGACCAATTTATCCAGGACCACCAAATAGTGGGTTCAATCCTGGCTATCCAGGCTATTTATCTAATCGTACTAATTCTACTCATTCTTACGGCTCCCGGCCCCAATATAGTTTACCAACAAATCCATCGCCTTATAACTCACAAAATGGAAATCTCCCATATAATCCGAATTATAATCTAAATAATTCTAGTTCACCGTATGGAAGAATGCCTGGATCACAGCGTCCACCTTTTAACAATAGTGGCCCCTACAATTCTTGGGGTCATCAGACACAAGGTTACGGACAAACTCCAACGTATAACAATCCACGAGTAAATAATACTGCATATAATCCCTTAAGTGACTTAATATTTTACAATCCTAACTCAAAATCATATAACAATTACACAAATAATACACCATCCCCAAATTCACAATATTTTGGAAATACACCAAACGGGCCTTATAACCAAAACAATATGAATTCAGGTTATCCCTCTCAATGGAATAATCAAAATCCTCCCCCGAATCAGTATAATGCAGGTTCCGAACACAGGAACTTGTTCTATCCACCGCAGAACAATCGAACCAGTTATGACCCTCGTAAAAATCCACCAGAACATTTTTCCTATCCTTATCGTTTAAATTAAATTTAAAATTGTTTGTTCAGCTTTGTATTGTTATGTTAATTTCTGAAATAAAGACACTATAAGGAACCATTTCTCGTTTTATGTGTTTGTAACCATATTATTTCTCATACACGATAGCTAATAAGATTTTCGAAAACGAAATTGAGGCAAAATATCACTGTTCTTAAAAACTTATCAAAAGTAAAATAGTAATTACTAATGATTATACAAGAAATATGTATTCAGTTCTAAGAAATAAATATTACTTTTCTAATGACATTGAATAATTTTAAAATAAGTGTGAAATAAAATTTGAAGGTGGCAGAATCCTCTGTGGTTCGACTCTAACGGCACCGCCGCCACACCTATTTTGCCTAATAATAGCAGTGTTAAACGCTGCTGTCTTCTGGTTTGAAGGGTGTGGTTAAGGAGGCATACTTACCCAAGTCATTCTTCAGGGGTCGCAACGCGTCTGTGGTCGACTTCAGGTAGTATTCTAGTTTAATTTAGAGCGAATTACAAATGTCCATGAATGGCAGTTGTCACTTACCCTGTGGTGGACTGCATGCTCACTTGTTACTTCAGCATATAAAAAAAATTGAGTACATGTATCGGTGTAGCTTACCTTCAAGTACTGGTGGTTTAGTGGTCTTGGAGAGAAGACGAGGCCCTGTGATCGTGATAATGATGGCCCCAAGTGGCGCGGTGAGCACGATCGACATGATGCACACCGTGATGACCACCTCCGCGTAGTGGATCTCCTGCGTCATGGGTCTGTCTTCCGTTACCATCTTGCGGACTTCGTCGAGGGCCACTGGCGCTAAGGCAGCCTGAAATAATAAGTAAGGTAATATGTACCTGTAAGTATGACGATGAGATGGAATTGTTTTAAAAATGTTATAGATGTCAGACATTCAGTATTAAAATGATTGTTTATTCTTGGTATCGATAATATTTTAAATCGGTCATTTAATGTATTTTTGTTACATTACAATAAATTTGTTATTACCTATTATAGTGTGATAAAACATCAGACATTAAATATGATAACTATTGGTGATCTATTCAGGCGACCAACTACTAACAATAGTATTGTCAGAAATTAATACGGCAAGAAAGGAACTTTTACCCATGGACACTTTCCATGGGCGAAAGTTCGATCTTCAAGCGGTGAAACACCAACAGCATTATTTCTTGAAAGGAATAAGACAATGTTTGAAGGTGGTAGAATCCTTTGTTGTTCAACTCCGGCAGCATTGCCGCTAACACTTCACTTATAATAATAGTGTTAAGCACTACTGTATTCTGGTTTGAAGGTCATACTTATGCAAGGCGTTCCAACTTGATTCTCAGGGGTAATAATGCTTTTGTAGTCGACCCTAGGTAAAACTCTTAAGCTCATCTGAGGTTGATCATAGATGTCCACTTATCACCAGGTGGACTGCACGCTCATATGTTTATTTTTATTAATGTATAGAAATATCTTGCTATTTAGTTTGTTGTATGTTATAGATGCGTTGCTACCCCTAAGTTTTAAGTCGGAATGCCTCTGATAAGTAAGTCTCTCTCACCACGCCCTTCAAACCAGAAGGCAGCAGCGCTTAATACTACTGTTATTAGGTAGCAACAGGTGAGGCAGTTGTGCCACTGGAGTCCAAACACAAAGGGGTCTATCGCCTGCAAAATGGTCGTCCAGTTTCCAGTACCTGCACTGTAGCTTTAGCCATCCAGGCCAGGCCGACGAAGATCTTCTCCTTCATGTTGAGGTTGCTGCGCACGGCCGACGCGCTGGTGACGGCGGCGCGCAGCACCACGCACGTCAGCGTGATGCCGCTGCACACCAGCATCAGGGACGGTGGCAACTCTGAAAGCTGAGGGCACTTGGGTTATCTTATGAGATAAGAAAAGAAAGATAAAATGCTTATACGCAAATAGTTTATATGCTAGGGATGGGGACAGTAATGAAGCCTGATGACTCTTGGGTTATCTTATTAGACAAAAAAAGAAATATAAATGTAAGTACAAACACACAAATTGTTTTATAAGAGATAGAGGCAATTGTGAAAGGTCATCGTGTGAAATAAAAAAAGAAAGATAAAAGGTAAATACTACTGAAGTCTATCAATTTGCACTTGGCTATTGGGATGGATTATCGTCTAAACCCTTTCACTTCCAGAGGCGATCCGTACCCAACATTGGGACAGTAATGGGTGGACACAGATATGCATTATTATTATACTATTATACAGTTTTATCAAAAATTTCAAAAGTGTTAAATACCACAACTTGTGCCCCGGTAACACCAAACAGCATAGGTTCGAAGAACATCCAGAAAATTTCAAAAGCAGTTGCCACCGGGTTATCTTCTATTTCCCAGCCGAGATCGCTCCAGTTCTTGCAAGCCACAAAAGCAAATGCAATTACTGCCAGTGGACCTATAATACAAAAAATATTTTTTTTATATGATAGAAGCAGCGCCCATGGACATCTGTAACAGACCTCAGATAAGTTTAGAGTACTGTGGTGACTTCTCGCAAATTATCAATAGATGGCGCCACTGCATTCTGAATCACGCTATCGAAGTTTTCTCAACATCTTGTACATATACAAGCTCCGAACTGAGACTGTTGGAGCACGGCCGGTCCCCGGGCATGATCACCTAGTCCGGCGGGAGATCTCCCTCTGACAAAGTACTTTCCTGAGATCGATCAAAGATGCGTTCTTACTCCTGAGGACCAAGTTCTGACGCATCGGATATACTTATCCGAGACAGATCATATGTTAGATATATTTATCTCTCTTTCCACATCCTTCAAACTAAAATACAACTGCGCTTAAGACCGTTGTTATAAGGTAGAAATAGGTATGGCGGTGATGCTGCCGGAGTCAAAGTATAAGAGGTTCTACATTTAAAACAGAAGTGTTCTTATGTAAGACGTAATAAATTCATAAATTATGTGGTTAGCGAGTTATGACGAAGATCTTACCACCACCACTCCAACCTATTTCTTCTGACCCGATGATGCACACTAAGCCTCCAGCCAGCAGCAGTAGAACCCTCAAAGGTACTAAAAAGGCGTCGTTCCTTTCTGGGACGTATTTAACCAAATATCCACACAATACACCAAATGCGATGCCAGCAACTACACTCAAAGGACCCTGAAAAAAAGCAGATTTTACAAATATACAATATATAATATAAAGAACGACTTTACAAATATACAAAATCAAAAAATATAATGTGCAATCTGAAAATGCTAACATTTTTAAATTATCGCAATAATAATTATTCTATTATGGTCCATCTGCAACTCGCGGTTTTACTTGCGTTATAAAAAACGACGAAAATATGACCGAAAATGAAAAAAAGCTATTTCCCGCGTAACCCTAACCCATTTTCTAACATAAAAGTAGCTATATAACAACTATCCTAGCCTATATAACTCCTTATAACAACTATCTGTGAAAGTGCCGTGAAAATCGATCTAGCAGTTTTGGAGATTACTCCAAACAATTAGTCAGACATACAAAGACGTACAAATTTTTAAAAATTACTGTTGTTGTATGTAGCGTATATAAATTCATATGTATTCACTAAAAAGCTATTATTTATTTTCACATTTGAAACAGACACTCAGATTTTATTCATTTTATAGACGTCTAAATAAACACGTACCTGAATGACATTCATAGTGAGCGAGGAAGTGGAGAACATGACAGAGGTGATGATACCAAAGATGGCTACACTGGCAGCATCGTCGATGCCGGAGACTGCAAGCACGAGTGTAGGGATACCCTTCGACACACCGTACCCCTTGCCACGGAGACGGAAAAGACATGGCACTATAACCGCGGGGGACACCGCCGCGAACAGTGACGAGAGGAGGAAAGCTGAAAATAACAGATTTTACGTGTTAAATAACATAAAGATAGAGCAACATTGCTCAAATGACAAGATGGGTATTAGGAGCGAAATGTTCAAGTGTGTTTTATTGTTTAGACGTAGCAAACAGTCCACCTGACGGTAAGGACACCACATGGACATCTGAAATCGACACTAGAAAAAAATTGAGAATGATTACAGACGCGTTGCTATCCATGAGGATTAAGTTACAATATTTCGGATAAGTATGTATGTCTCTTTTGCCACTCCCTACAAAGCAAAATACAGTTCATAACATTTCTGTAATAAATCAGAAAAAGGTGTGGCGGTGTTGCCTCCGGAGTAGAATCATCAATAGTTCTATCTATACTAACGGACACTTCAGACATAAAATTGCTATTGAATATTTTATCTTCTTCCTTCGTTCTTCTATATATATCGTCGTCGTAATTGTCGGGTAGGAGTGAAAATACCGACACACGTTTTTTTCTGGTTCTAAGTGAATTTAATTATTTTAAAATAGTTACATCATTAATACATGGTTAATAACTGTATGTGAGGTGTAAATATCCTACCAGCATTTATTCCTTTCATCAAATTACACATATTTGGCACCAATCACTGCATTAAAACAGCAAATATGGAATCTGTCAAAGAATCACTTGCAGAAATGACAGAGCTCTTTAACAGCAGGATGAATGAGTTCCAAAAGGAATTAAAGAAAACAAGTCCCACTGCTGTGTCCACGTCTTCCCTGGCAACGGAGTTCACAGCTTTTAAGACATTTATCCTGTCGGCTTTAAACACCCTTCAGCGTCAAGTTGAGTTCCTAGGACGCGAGATGGACCGTGCCGAAACTAGGACACGCCGAAAAATGCTTCTGCTGCACGGTGTTCCTGAGGAGGACTCAGAGGATGCCGCAACTGTTGTTGCTGATATAGTGAGGGATAAACTCGGCTTAGCTGCTATCACATCTGCCTCCATCAGTCGTTGTCACCGATTGGGTCGTCCCTTGGATAAGAAGCCGCGACCAGTCATGGTGAAATTCCGCGAAGCGCCTATTCGGGACAAGGTATGGTTCACTAAAACCAAACTCAGGGGTACGGGGATAACGTTGTCGGAATTCCTGACAAAAACCAGACATGCACTGTTCATGGAGGCTCGTAGACGGCATGGTGTCAAGCAATGCTGGACTCGCGATGGGTTAATCCATGTCCTGGCACCGGATGGCTCTCGTCACCAAGTTGATTGCTTGGCGGCTCTTGATGCTATCCCCAAAACTGCAGTTTCAGTTTCCTCTCTCCAGACGGCGATTGATGCCCCTAAACACGATCGGATTGCTTCACGACTCAAGAGAACACAGAAAAAGTAGTGAGACGCAGTGTTTTTGTTATTGTTCCTAGTTTTCCTTTAAATGTTGTTATTTCATCACCCAACAACTTAGCCACTGCTTGTTTGTCTCATATTACAGTCTGTTATTTTAACATATAATACTTCGTCTTGACCCATTACTATCCATATTATAATCACTTTTAATGTTTTTGTTATTATCTCTTTAATAATACTCTTATTAGAGGGTAACGTCTAACTTCTTACTATCGTAACAATAATTCTGTTTATATCAATATCATTTTGACAATGACAACTGACACACGATGACAGTACTCCTTTTCATATGATCTGACGTTTTCTTTCCATAGACTACGTTCCGTTTCTTTACTATTAAATATAGAGAATATATATATATATATATTTATTTTTTATTAAATGTTATATTTGTGTTATTTTAACTTTTTCTTAATTAGCTGTTGCTGGTAGGTGTTAGTTTTTTCTTAATTTTTATTATTTTTTTTTATTGTTTGCCTTTATTTTAATACTGTTTTTCTTTTTGTTTTTGTTTTTCTTTTTTTTTTTTTGTTTTAAATTGAATTTTATTTAGTATAGTTATAACCTAGTTGTAATTTATTTGATATGTCAGCAACTAGTAGTAATGATAGTCTACCGTATGTATCTTCAACACCCGAAGAGTTAAGCAGCGATGACAGTTTTCAGAGCATTTCTTCCCTACATTCAACGTTAGAAGCTCACTTTTGTAATTCGCAGAAAAAATTCAATGTTTGTCACATTAATGCACAGAGTATTCCAGCCCATTACCCCGATCTCGTTAGTTCTTTTGATAGCAAAAATATACATGCCGTGCTGGTTTCAGAGTCATGGCTGAAACCATGCCTCCCTTCCACATCTTTCTCTCTTCCAGGATTTCACTTAATCCGCAATGATCGCACTGGACGGGGCGGAGGCGGTGTTGCTATTTATTTACGATCACATATCCCTTTTTCCATCTTACAAATGTCAACATTGACTCAACCTGGAAGTGAAGCGGAGTATCTCTTTGTCGAAGTTTTGTTTTCCAATGCTAAGTTACTCTTAGGAGTTTTTTATAATCCGTCTTTAATCATTGACTACTTCTCCACTCTGGAAGAAATTCTTGAAAATCTCTGTCCTGTTTATCCTCACACCATACTTATGGGAGATTTTAATACGTGTCTTCTTAAAAATGACATAAGAGCTACTCGACTGAAATCCTTAGCAGATGCAGCCAATTTACATATACTTCCTCTCTCTGCGACTCACACATTTCCCAATGCTATTCCGTCACTTCTTGACTTGATATTTGTATCCGATACTGATCATGTTGATAAGCATGGTCAGTGTGCTGCTGATGCTTTCTCTTATCATGACCTCATTTACCTGTCCTATAAATTAAAGCCCCCCAAGGCTAAGTCAAGGATACTACTTCGGCGCAACTACAACAATATAGATATCGATGCTCTTCGTTCAGACGTTGCTAAAGCCGACTGGAGCTCCATCTATACGGCTGACACAGTTGACGAACAGGTAGCCATTTTTAACTCCCTTCTTATGCAAATCCTTGATTTGCATGCCCCGGTTCGACCTGTTCGTGTCCGTCACCTTCCTGCTCCCTGGTTGACTGAGGACATCAAATCGTTAATAAGTAAGAAAAACAACACCAAATCGAGATTCAAATCAGACCCAAGTGATAAAAATCGCTTTAAGTATAAAATCATCCGAAATCATTGTAAGAAGGTGTGTAGAGATGCACAGCGACGCCATATCCACAATTCTATTCAAGACACTGATCCAGCTAAAGTCTGGAAGTTTCTTAGGTCAATAGGAGTTGGAAAACCGCGTAACAATTCATTCCCTAATAACATAAGTCTCAACTGTCTCAATCAGTTTTTCTCAACTCTTTCTTGCATGGATAGCAACTTGAAACAAACTACATTAAGCTCTCTTTCAATGTGTGCCACTCCTGACTACCCCGCTTTTTCATTTAGCCAATTCAACAGTCGTGATGTTAAGGAAAGCATCCTCGCAATTCACTCTGACTCTGTTGGTTGTGATGGCATTAGTCGTAATATGATAATTCCTATTCTTGATCTTGTAGTTCCTTTCATCACATTTATCCTTAATTTTTCTATCTCCTGTAACTCCTTTCCCTCAGTGTGGAAAGACGCTCAAATTATTCCCTTGCCCAAAAAATCTAATCCTAGTTGTTGTTCCGATTTTCGCCCTATCGCCGTCCTTCCATTCCTTTCTAAAGTCCTTGAGCGTCTCATATACCATCAGCTTAATACCTATCTGTCCTCACATAATCTTCTAAATCCTTATCAATCGGGCTTCCGATCTGGTCATAGTACGACTACTGCTTTGCTGAAAGTCACGGATGACATCCGATTAGGAATGGATGGTAGGCAGGTTACAGTGTTAACATTGCTAGATTTCAGCAATGCATTTAACACTGTCGATTTCGATATCATGCTTGCTACCCTACGGTCTCTTAACGTATCTCCGACTGTGGTTGGCTGGTTTCAGAGTTACTTGTATGGGCGCCGACAGCGAATAAATGTTAATGACGATTACTCCACGTGGTCAAAGGTTGCTGCTGGCGTACCGCAAGGTGGCGTGTTGTCCCCTCTACTCTTTTCTATTTACATCAATTCAATTTCTCTTAACCTATCTTCTCTCTACCACCTTTATGCCGATGATTTACAAATATACCATACATGCTCGCTTGCGGACTTACCTAATGGCATTGGAGTGATAAATGCTGATTTGGCTCGTATCTCGAACTGGTGCCAGTCACATGGATTGCAAATAAATCCTCAGAAAACACAAGCTATTGTAATCGGCAGCTCAAGATTATTACACAAGGTTAATTCTGCAAATCTACCTTTAATTTTGTTCGACGGTGTCCATGTGCCTCTAAAAGATAAAGTAAAAAACCTTGGTATTTACATGGATAGCTGTCTTTCTTGGGTTCCTCAGGTCAACGAGGTGAGTAGAAAAGTTTTTTCGGCTTTGGGGTCACTCCGAAGGCTCCGCAACTTTTTACCAATTGCGACCAAAATTTCTCTATCGTTGAGTTTATTACACCCTATCCTTGACTATGCTGATGTTTGCTATCTAGATCTAACCGAGGAGCAACTAAATAAGCTTGAACGTATCCAAAATTTATTCATTAGATTCATATTTGGCATCCGTAAATATGATCACGTCTCTGATTATCGTACGAAGCTCAAGTGGCTCCCGATTCGTCTTCGCCGGAATACGCATATTCTTCATGCTCTGTACTGCGTCTTGTTCCACTCTAACACTCCCAGTTACC
>DWRA01001070.1:0-18914 GCA_018250295.1 Spathilepia clonius | reverse complement strand
GAGTGTGTACGCTACGAGCCAACTGTGCGAACTGCTCGGTCAGCGCGCTCGCTGTAGAACCACGCACATACTGACGCAGCAATGCCTATTGTACGTGTTGTGCACCGTACACGTCGAATACTTGAAAAAAATGTGCGGGGTGCACAGCACTGAAATTTACAAGATAATCTTGTAAATTAATTTAATTAAAATTCTAACATCAGTTACAAATATTTTTAACTAAAGCTTCGAGAATATTCGTGTCATAGCACGGCACGCATGTCAAGGTGCCGTGCTATGACACGAATTACTTTTATATGTTATTCGTAACATACTTAAAGAAATGTAACTAACAGAGTCAACATACAAATGGCTACTTTGGAATAGATACAGATCGGCCGACAATTGATTGAATTCAACTATTCATTCAACAATATAAAATACATACCCTGTGACTTAAACGTAACGTATTCAAGTTATTTGTAACATTGTGACGTATTAAAATCGACCAAACGAAAACATATTCGTGTTCTACGTGATAACCTTCATAATAATTGTTGGTCAGACTCTCGTCCAATTTTTAGTATATATTTTTTCTATTTATTTCATATAGAAATGAGATTTAATTTTAACAACTTATGTGATAGAAGTTGGTTGGAATTATACAAAAAGTCATGTTATTTTTTTCGTACAGCGTACTTTGGCAAGACTTTCAATTTTGTCTACACTGTAGACCGATCGCTTAGTCTTATCTGTGTTTTCGAAGTTTAACAAATATACATATGTTATTTGTGTATTCGTATTGTTATTCGTAGATCTTGAATATTTCGGGCCAGATGAAATACACGAGTATTTAAATAACAACCCACAAGTCTTTGGAGCAATAAGAAGGAGTTTCGAGCGACAAGCCGCACGAGATGTAACCGGATATGTAAGACAACCTCCATCGTCCAGACCGATCACACCACAACAAGGCTCGTCTACAATGCCTATGCCACGACATGCCCCAGTGGCACAGTGTTGTGCCGCACACCCGCCGACCGTGCAGGCTTGTGTTGAAAGAGTCGCAGTTGCGACTCCCTTCGCCGCCGGACAACCCATTAGACGGATCGTAGCTAATCCCAACGCCGCCGCCCGCCCCTACGAAGCTCGGGGACAACCTGGTAATACGCTGTGTTGTGTAGTATTCTTCTTTAGACATTTCACACACACTATATATTGTTGCAAATCTCGTTATGGCGGAACTAATACGATAAAAACATAGTTATTATTACTAATACTCTCGGAAACGTTGTCCTGCCACAGAAAAAATTGTCAGCGCAGCCTGTCAACTCCAGATGGAGTTGCAAGAGGCCCGTGTCTTTAAAACATAAATAAATTCGGATGATGAATTACAAAGCTCTACACTCATTACACACTGCTCGTAACACTACAAAACAAACTATTTACGAGTATTACATAACTTTTAATGATTCCTTTAAAATAAATGAAATGCGTATTTCGACAGATTGTTTTGTCTCGCCTGTAGGAGATTTAACAAATATATCTGTCTAGCTTTCGCCTGGTGGTAGAAATTGGACCATAAACATTGCAGGAAATTGAAATTGTTATTCTTGTTATAACTAAAGATCGGCAACAGACAGCCAACTACTCACTACCAAACAGAAAAAAGAATACCGGTTGACAAACAAGAGAGAATAAGGTGTATTGTTTGCGATAAAGTATACTCAGAAATCAAAATTCGATCGACAAAATCTATTTTCAAATATATTTAATTAAGGATTTATATTTTCTTTTCACTAAACCTCGTCAATACCTATGAAGCAAAATAAAAATAAAGAAAATAGATTAACATACAATAGAGAAAAATATTCTTAACTATTTTGTCTTAGCCTATTTACAGGTATGATATGTTGGGTTTATTCGTAGATCTGCGTAACTTGGTCAGACATCAAGATATGCTGATTGACTTGCGAGTTGATGGGCGCGAAGGTACGCACAATTTCTTAAGGAGAAATCAACGCCCAGCCGGAGTCGCCAGGTGTCATCCGGCACAAATGAACTTTGATGAATTATTCCCTCCTCCTTTGCAATCATTTAGAAGAATCGCTGTCGCAGCACCCTACTCCGTCGGACAAGCCATGAGACGGCCCGTAGATGATCCTAATGTATTCGGCAGTTACCGCGCAGGGCCCGATCGACCTGGTAATACGCCGTGCTGTTTATAGTTAACGTACTGTAGACATTTTTATTTTACACACATTAAAATTAAACAAGTATAGACATTTCGAAAACTTTTCTTCTATTCGGAAACGTTCTTTGATAAAAATTTTGAAACATGCTCCAGAATACTTACAATAAGTAATCGAAGTGATACAGCGCGTATTGTTTTGGACGTTTTTCTTTTTTGCAATAGGAAATACAATATTCATTCGGTAATTATATCGCTCTTAATCCAATAAGGGTTAGTTATTATTATATATTTATCTATAATGTTGAAATTGCGAGTAACTAAACTTAAAATTTGCAGTCGTTGCAGTTCATCTTCGCGGATCTATAATTTTCGAAAAAAAAACCAGTAACGTATCTGTTTCTGTAAAAAAATAAATCTCGACAAAAGCTAACCAGGTCTAAATAAAGTTGTTAAAGTACATTTAATGAACAAGTAACAACATAGTTTTTGTATCTGCATGCTTACTTATTTCGCTTAATTTACCGCGACCGTTTAGCCTCGTTTATAGGAATTTTATCAAATATACATAATATGTTGGGGTTTATTCGTAGATCTGGGTGGTATGTTCAGAGTTGAAGAGGATTATGTTGGGTACGAGCTTACGGAAGATATTACAATGAATATTCCACACCTGGATGGACCTCCTAGAACCTATCACGAGTTATTTCCGTCCCTACCACCGCATAGAAGAATCGTGCCTAGCGTCGACTTCGGGTTACCCTTCAGACAGACCGTAACGAACTCCAATGCTTTCATCAATCGCACCACAATGCACGATCAACCTGGTAATACGCTGTGCTTGCATAGTTACTCTTCTCTGGGTATTTCAATTTCACCCAAAGTTAAATGAAACATGTACAGGGCGATAGAAGTAAATCAAGACATTTTGACAAATATTTTGTAATATATTATATATAAAATAGTAATATTTTATCTTGAAACTTATCTTGAATTTACCTTCTGGTCAGTAGTCATGTGCCGAACCGGTTAATGTAGTGTTAGCATTTTGTTTAGATTGAGAGACTTAACTTGCGTTTGGTTTTTGGGATAGCCCGACCAGTTATTAAATTTTTAAAAAGTTCTTATCTACTCATCTGATCCGCACATAAATATATACGCAAGTTAAGTTAAGATAGCTTTAACATTGAGACATTATTCTCAATTTTAAAGCTAACTAAAATACCCAGTTTTTGCCATGATACAAACAATAGTTTGGTCCGCGAAAATTCTAAAATTAATGTTCCGGTTTCCTCGTAGATATGCACAGAAATCACGCTCCACCAACAATCAATTTTGAAAATGTTATCCGTGATGATCGGTTTGATACGTTCTGGGCGAACAATCCACATTTGATTGCAGTCGATAGAAATACCGCTACGGCTCCTGTGGCCAACGAATATTATGATGGCTACCATCAACCCTATAGCCAAGGTACGCAACAGAATGTTGCCGTTTCAACTCGTCAACATGACGCGTCTGGTCAATCTTCAGAGGAAACTTATAATACCGTCGAACATTCCGCCGAGGAATACGAAGAACAAGATTATAACGAGCAGGAAAACGAGGATCAAGAATATGAAGAATATGAAGGTGAAGAAGAAGAGGAATATGAAGGTGAAGAAGAAGAGGAATATGAAGATGAAGAATATGATGACGACTATAAAGAGGAGAATTATAACGAAGAGGAAGAAGAAGAAGAGGATGATTATGACGGAGAAGAGAGTGCACCCATGCAAGTCTCCAATGACCAAGGCTTTATTTCCCAAGTGTCTGATATCCAAGACCCCATCATGCAATTCGCCATTGCCCAGGATGCTGCTATGCAGGCAGCTGTTGCCGGAGCGCAGGCTGCTGCTTCTATCGCACGAGTTGCCGCTGTACAGGCCGCTGCAGCACGGGCGGCTGCCGTGCGGGCCACGAACGCACGAGCCTCTGTAACGTTTTCCTCGATGGCAGAAGGATCGGCTCACGTCTTTCAGATGGACATCAATAGTCAAAACGAAGTGCTCACCAGCTTCGAAGCACCACCTGTCCAACCTGGTAACATACCATGTTGTGTATAATCATTGTTCTTATGCTATTTAATTTGCCTTTTGATTTTATTTACAAGCACATTTTACATGTAGTGTTCTTCAACGTATATACGCATATGCACAGGTGGACACATAAATCAAGGTTTTCTAAATGAATGTTTTGTAAGAAAGTTGCATGTTTTATTTAGACTTATTTAAATAATCTTTCGGATTTGATCGATGCATTCGTAACGCTGCAGACTTTAGCTGTAAATAAGTACATAAGTATTATTTATGGATTTTTATTATTAAACTATGTTAGGGTTTCTGCTAAAAGGTGTTAACTGTACTCTATCACTATGACTCCGTTCGCTCTGTCATAGGGGTTTGTCTCTTGAACCTTGATAGATTGACACTTATTTTTTTACAGAATGACTTTACTATGGCTGTTTTAGTAATAAATACATAAAATTATAAAAGTAAAAAAAATAAAGAGGTTCCTATACAAAAAAACTGTTTTTTGACGCATATTGTTAGCGGTCGGGTTGTATTTTAAACTTTAGTAGGTAGACACATGAAATTTGCACAAAATCGGACGGAACGGAATATAGCTGACATAACAACAATTAATAAAAGTAAAATAACATTAGGAACAAATTCCCCATAAAAGAAACATATTTTTTTCGCTGTTTTCGCTGTTATTTCATTTTTGTACCAACTTAACGGTGGTACGGAAGCGCGCGTTGCGAGTCAGATTCGCACTTGACCGACTTTTTATAAAATGTATTTTATGTTGCACGAATATAATGTAGTTTGTGCCAATATTATGTTACAGAAGACATTGGAAATTTTCGTGGCAAAAAAAAAAATTAGTAAATATTTTCGCTTTTTGGTTTGCTAATAGCAATATCAAATTTCAATAATTTATAACTAAACAGGTAGCAACGCTGTAAACACGGACGTTTATCTGCAAGATAATATCAAAAATCGGTTTTATAGTGACGTTTAGCTAGAAGTATATTATTGTGGTGGGGCACGTTATGGCGTGTCATTTAACGACGTTGTACAGCCTGTGCGGATTTATCGACTGCGGACACTCACGCGTAACCACGGAACGCACCAAGGCCTTGCCACGATGTGTGTCTGTGGACATTAAAGTAAGAAGTTGCAACGCGTCTTTGAAGTTACGAACTCGCGGCTGATCCGACTCGCCACTGAAGAATTCCACTTACGACCACTTAGTGCTCTTCCCACTTTGCGTCAGCTCGGGCTGGTCCGCGTCCATATTTTGTATCATGGACCACAGGAAGCTAGCATAATATTATGAGTGATTTTTGACTAGATCTATTACCTTTGCGTACTTTTAGATTAATGTAGGGTTTTTTTACAACTTACCCCGACACAAATATGTTTCTAGCTTACGTCTCAGCGAAGGCTTTTAGTTGGATACTTAATGTTTATGGTTTCTATTCAGTCTGGATGTATCTTGCGAGTAGCTTTGTAGAAATATCGTTTTTTAATTTCGCTTCTCAATGTTGCATTAGAATATTTGTGTTGTATCTGTAATCATTTGGAATTTTATACTCTTCTTCATTTATTTTGTGTTAATTTATTGCTTAAAGAATATTCAAAAAGTCGATTCTCAATCATTTTGCGTTCTTTTTATTCACAATAGTTACTAGTTTTACAATAGGACTTCTAATGAGTTTACAAGTATTTTGTTTTACGTCTTCCTTGCGAAATTGAAATTTTAAATGTTATAGAAGTTAAAAGTGGAATAAAGAAAGGAGAACTAAATTTGTTTTTATGAACAAGACCAATTGGTCCTAAAGTATAAACAATTTGTGTAATAACAATAGATATCAGAAAAAGTAACTGTAAATAAATAATCTAAGAATGATTTAAATTCTTTCATATCCTTTGCCCCTTTTTTATTCTTATGTATGTTTGAAACGTACCAACAAAGCTACCTCGCTTCTATTTTTATGTGTAGCACAGATCTTTCGGGTTAGATATATTTTTATACAATTTAGTGATTATTTTGTTCACAGACGATTACTACTATGGCCGAATGCGGACCCGTATGCGCTCCGCTGGATCTAGCGCTTTCCAAAATACATACGACCGATTCCTCTTCTGCAACAGCGCGTATGCTCGTCGTCAAGTCCTTCGGCGTAGGTAAGTTAGGTTGAAGCTGGTAGAACCCTTCGTGGTTTCTCTCCTGAGACACCGTCGCTAAATCTAATATTGTTTTATAACAGCCTTGTTAAATGCTGGTGTGTTCTGGTGAAAGATATGGTAAGGTGAGACACTTATAGTTAGCAATGCAACTGTGGACGTGCTTAGGTAGTGCTCCAATCTCATCTGGGGTTTATTAAACATATGCATGGGCGGCAGGGCTGACTTACCACCAGGTAGACAGCGTGCTTCTATGCTACCGAAAACAAACCACCTTGATTAAATTTATCTCTATTGTACACCTATTGTTAAGTACTTTTGAAACATATTTCCTTGGTGTTCCAAGATGGGCGTAAACAATTACGACACAGCCTACTATAGCAGTGCAGCGTGACACAGTTCATTCAATAAATCTTTAAAAGTAGCTTACGAAATAGTTATTTGTATTTATAAATTTTAATAACGGATTTTTATCCCCGATGTAATCAATATCATTAATTCTTTGCAAATTAACAGGCTTGTGAAGCCTCGGTTTAAGCTGTTCTTTGCCAGATATCCTGTCAGTGTAATAGTGTTATTGAACAAAACATTCTTCTGCAGACGTCAAACAGATCTCGCGCATCCGACACCGGATCATCGTGTGATGCAGAACAGGCCCCGTGAACAGCACGAGGCGATCCCGCTACCTGAGAGCTATGATCTTTATGTAAAACAAATATTTGTTTTTACAATAAGCCTGTTTTTTTTGTTTTATCAAATTTAAAATCTTTGATACTCTGGTAGTTTGACACTTTGGGCCGTTTCTTTAAGATTGCTGGAGATGAATAAAACTAGTGCAGAATTATTCGTCGCATGCCTGTTGGAGATTGGTAGAAATTAATTAGCACTTGCTTTAATGGTAAAGGAAATACTCGTGAGGAAACCTACATATTTTAGAATTGCTAGCCGGTATCACTACAAATAATTTATTAACTGTGTCAGGTGATCACATTATTATGGCAGGTTGTACGACTGGGTCTTAGTTCAAGTGGGTAGCTTGGGATAGCGGGTAATTATTGAGCGGAATATGAAATGGTCCTAACAGCCGTAAAGCTTTGTAATACCTATGCACTATTCGATATTAAATATTAGGTAATATATAATTTAAAAATCGAATATAAATATACATTGATTAAATTTATTTGCAGGAAGCTCTTCAACATTTGATAGCTTTAGACAGGAACACGTCTTTCGCAGAAACTATGATCGCGAACATCCTAGTGTCTTTCGTAAGTATATTGTTATTATATGAAAAAAGTAAACGAGTGTTTAAGAGGAATATATAGAGGATATATATTTTTTGAGTACCGGCACTATATCTAACTCCTGTATACAGGGCAGCTGATCAAAGTAGATTTTATCGTTGATCATTCCGATGTATGTTTGTTTTAGCATGAGGCGACATCGCCGGATGCTGATGTACTACTCAATGGGGAACAGTTCGAGAACCTACGACGCCGTGTACTCATCGGTGTCCGTCACCAAAGTTTCTTGTGTACAAATGGTGGCGCCCCATATTCAATGCCCTCCCTGGCCACCTTGCTCATTCATCTGTATAAAGGCTTCGTCCGGCGTCTGGTAAGACATTATTTTATAGATCAGAAGTTATCTACAGGGTCGTAACTCATATATGCCAAATAGTGATATCTAAAGGAAAAAAATCGACTCTTGTGAAGATTTCTTAGGAAATTATTCATAAGATGCGAGGAACTAATACTCCCTTGACGGTGATATGTTTACGATGCGCGAAACGTGATAATTTCATAACGCAGCGAATTGAGGAATGTATCTTTCTTGTTCATCTTTTCTGTTTTGTTCCGCAGAACAATATAGCGGCGATCCGCCCAGAAGTGAACGGGCCCGCGTGCATCCGCCGCCTGTTCCTCACACATATGGTTGGCCTGTTCGCGGTGATCCAGCGGGAGCCGAGCGCCACCTTTACCCCGGTTTATCGGCGGCTGTACGCGGATTTATTCTACGACTTTGTTGGGTTGATTCTACACATCGCCGTGGACGGCCCCGTCGGGTTCCATCGCATCTACTCTGAGTTAATTGTGAGTTTTGTATGTTTGTTCTGGACTAAAGTATGCACGTACGTATTGGCGTGTGTGTGTATTAGTACGTATGTGCATACTGGCGTGCGTGTATGCGCGTAGGGGTATTGTACATTTTATGTCATTTGGGCTGGTGTTTGTCTTCTATTACTTCTTTTTTTATTTCTTGACTTCAGAACTGAGCACTAAACCAATTTTCTTTAAAACAATTTTTACTTTTGAGTGACAGAGGTCGGTGTTACTGTTTTGTTCAAAATAATTGAAATACGAATTCGGACATAATTGGATACACTTAAAAGGTTTGCTTTAATTATGGGATTGCCAACCAAGTAACTACAACTCTAATCATTGTGAATGTCGAAATAAAATATATTTTAGAACATGCAAAAACATGATGTACGTAGCAAAAAAGAAACAATATTCTCAACCGATTTATCAAGGTTAAAATAAAAATTCGCTTGCTTTACGTAGTATTGTATTCTTCTTAACATAAAATTATGCATTTTGTTAATCCGATGAAATAAATTCTAGGAGGAACTATTAACGTCCATCATATCGGAGAGGTTCCGCAGCCATTTACGTATGCTTGCAAACATCTTGTTGCAACGCGCGTTCAATGGCATCGCACCCCCATCCGGCCCCCACAGGTTTGTGGTGCGTACCGACGGGTTAAACCAGTGCATCTGTACAGAAAACCCGCAGGTAATTATATGATTAGCATATAACGTTTTCTTTGTTTATATTAAAATGTACTGCCAGTGGCGTATCGTGGACTTTAGCCGCTCGGGGCGTAGGTTGTATTTGTCTTCTAGGACTCGGATGAAAATTAAGATGGATCACTAAAGTTTCCTGGAAGTAAATATAAACTATATAAAAAGACCATTGTAATCCTATAAGTCCAAACTTTATATTTTGTCGTTTTAATGCCATTTATGCAATTTTTCGCCCTTCAAAAACTGCTGCCTACGCCTCCGGCACGGCACACCTCTGCATTTTTACAACTTAAGTTCAAATATCTCCTTTTGATTCTATTGTTACTGTTATGTCCATTGAGAATACACGTCATACTTAATGACCGCTTGTAAATTGAAGCATTTTTACAACAAAATTAACTAAACATGTTTAGTGTCAATGACCAGTTTATTTCTTATTAATTATTAGTTGCGCAAAGCGGTCATAAAGTTTGATTCGTATAATTAATTACTCTTTAGTATTTCAGGAAAGTCAGCTGTATAACATCACAACGTTGACGGTTATGTTATGTGGTTATTAAGTCCCTCGATAATGTGGAGTGCCACCGAGCGGCATATCGCTTCTAATCGTAAAGTTATTAGACCTATTAGTTATTGTTACAGTCCAAAAATGGACATTGCCCCTTAATCTTTCACTGTTAGGCACGTGTTGGAGACATGAAAAGACTCTGGAATGTGAATGGTTTAGCTCTTGTGATTTTTACTACAAAAATCAATTGCTTTACGATTAATTCGTATTGACATGCTCGACCCGTTATTGTTATAAATGTATTATCGGTCTCGTAGTTATTAGCGATTTTAAAATGATATTTTTCTTTTGTTGCGAGAAAGTTCGACAAGCTGTTCTTATATTTAACGAGTTGTAAGACGTTTTTACTAATTTCAATTCAATGTTTGCGAAATAGTGACCAAACAGCTTTTTAACATGTTTTACTACACAACTAAAGCATGTGATAATTGATTTCTACTCTAAATATCAGCGTGCGGAGGAACCTGGCCGCGCGGTACTTCGGGTGAACGAGACCAGGGAGCCTCCTGTGCAGTTAGAACAGTGTGAAGCCACGAATCCGCCTGCGTATCAAGCGGTAATACTGGTAATTCAGTAACTATTCGTCGTCAACCAATTAACGTCACACACTTAGGCGTAGATGACAGGGGAATAAAACTCTTGTCTTTCTCTCCCCTTCTTTAGATAGTAGTCCATCACGCTGGCCAAGTGCGAATTGGTAGAAAATTAGTTTAAGAGACCGAATTTTAAATCACTAAACTGTCATGTTTAGTAACAATTCTATAATCGACTTCAGCGAATATTACAATTGATTTAATGCTTTACAAAATTGATGTTGTGTAAATATTCCATTTATTCCCTTCAATCATTTTAGTATCGGCAATATATTCACTTTTTCACAGCCGACGGAGCCAAGAATCCCGGATGACGAATACATGGACTTGGCAGATGGGCCATTAGCTAATGCCGAGCGATTGTTGCTCAGGGCTTTAGAGCAATCGCATCGAAATGAATCGGACCCCTTCATTGAAAACCAACAGCCCAACCAGATGCCAGATGTTGCGGCAAGAGAGCAAGAGGAGCGGTCTGCGAGATTGTTTAAAGAAGTCGAAGAACAATTGGCACGTATTACAGGAGAACGTCCAAACTCTTCCGAGGCAGTGGTAGATTTATTGTCACCCTCTCCTGCGCCAGAAGGGCCAACGTCAACAAACATGGACGAGCCGACGTCGACAACCGGAGGTCTGGGCAGTTATTACAAGAAAATGTTAGAGTCGCAAACATCTAACACAAATACGCCGTATCAAAACCTATTTGTGCATAGGGACCATGAATACGGACCGTCGTTGCCATATGTGTTCAACAATCCCCAGACCGGCCAACGTCCCCGTCGCGTTGCTCCAACGGCGACAGTTACATCGGGGAGCCTCTACGAAAACATCTCTAATCCTTCATCGCCGATTGTAATATCCGATTCACCGCCCCCGCGCTTGGCAACGGCCAGCCCGGCCAATAAGCGTATGAAACAAAACACCGATAATGCCGATGGCGATAATCAAGCAGCACAGGGGTCGAGCTCGGGTGCTGTTAAAAAAACTCAATCCGAGACTGCTCCGACGGAAAGTAAGAGAAAATTTCCAAGCACTCGGGGCAGCGACAGGTAACCAGTGTTGGAAAAACATCTGATTTTATTTTAATCTTCCTTATATAATTTCAATTAATATTTTAGTTGCTGTTTTAATCTTCTTGTGATTATGATTATTTGAGCTTTTTAAATTTTTAATTTCAAATCTCTTAGATTTAAGCTATTTAAAGTGTGCATATACTTATGTTTACCAGGGTTCCGTCTGATTCCCCGTCGTCGGAGGACTCATCCGAGTCCCAAAGGCGGTCTAGAGTAAGTGACTAGGTACATTTTAGTTTCTAACACATTTTGGATGTCCGTTGTAGTTAGAATTGTAACCCGCATGATTTGTAAATATATAGAAATGTCTGCGATATTCTATTTTTAATACTAGGAATTTAAACTTTTGGAATTTATACTTTAGATGATATATTGAATTTGATAAAAAATTTCTATGAACCTGAGTTACCGTCCTCGTTAATTAATTTGAAACAAAAGATGGTTATGGTCAAAATATATGTAACTTAAGAGGTTATTTTATTTATAATTTGGCTACACGGAAATATAATTAGTAATATAATTATTTTGTGTCGGACTGATAAATAAGCATATAAATAGACGATTACAAAGGCGACACATGAGTGTCTTATAATTGTCATGCAGTTATTCATGAATGTAAGGGACACCCGCAGACATTTTTATCTGAAAGGAACCTTGATATGAAACCTTAATACGAGAAAAACGAAAGTAAGAAAGTTTACAGTCAAGTTTCCTTAAAGGCTTCGACCGTTTGGATAGTTCTGTTACTTTTTGTATTATGATATCACACAGGTCCTATATTGGTTACATTCAAATGGCATTTACTCCAAATAGAATTGAGTATTGTTTTTAACGACATCTAGCTACCATCACGTTGAAAGTGTATTTCTTTAGATAAAATATTGTAAAGACTTTATATTGAAATAAATATGCAAATATGAAATTCGTAAAGGCTAGTATGCATAAAAAATGAAAAGATTTCTATACATAGTGTCTTGTGTTTCTATGTTGAAAAGCTTTAGTGACTGTATATATAAATGCAACTTTAGTCTATACCGTTACAAACATGTTGTATGTCTATTTGTTTACGCCACAACTACTGGGCTAGTTTATTGTGTTGTGTGACATGTGACAGACAGGGAAGAGAACAAATCCACCAACCACTGTTAGTGGTGACAGAAAAATAAGAACGACAGTTATTTGCAGGTAGTATTAAGACAGAATTTTCTTCATTTGAATCTTAATATTTTTTATTATGGGGAAAGAAGAAATAACGGAATTGTTGGACTCACTAAAGTGTAACATAGTTAATTTGAATCGGAGTTTACCGAAGAAATATGAACGTACATTAAAAATAAGTATATGGTTTTCTATTTCTAATTATTGTTTAATTTGATGCAATTTAATTCGAATGAATTGTATATATAGCATTGTATATAAAAGCCGAATGTAACAATAAGCAGATCATGTAATCCATCACTGCCATCCAATAAGTTGCAGCCTTACAAGTAATGACCACTTTACATTTCGATTATAGAACTAAATTGAAGTAAATTGGTCATTAAATTGGTGTCACACATGATACAGTTCAAAACATCTCGTTTAGAGATTTGTGGTATAAAAACGATTGTATCATGTGGGTTTGGGCTATTTCATGTAATGCGAAGTAGCAGGAGCTTATTCCATTTCTAGTCATCGTGGTATCTCATTTTTAACGGTTTAGCTTTCCTGTGGGTGGAGGGAAATTCATTGTTAATATTCATCATGTTAATATTCATTAAAATGCCTTACTAACTTACGCGTGCTGTAACAGTTACATCGGTAGCGTTAGCATATGGGTTTGAGAGTTTTGTATCGGACATCCAAATCTAGTCTTGACTCATGTAACAAGCTTCTATAGGCTCGAAAGCGCTTCGCCCACTTGCAATAGCCCACAACGTTCATACTAGTGTATTGTCAGGGATGTAACGTAATCCATGCGAAGCGATTCCTTAGCGAACAAATGCCGAATGCACAAACAGGGTATTGATATATTTATATAATAGCAAGCAGCGAAATGTTTCTGTGGCGCTGGCGAGTTGTAAGCTATCTACCAACTTATTTAACGGTCCATAGATGTGACTGCTTGTGGTAAAAATTATCATCAGAGGGCCTGTCCCTCTGATTTATTATTTATTGTGCTTGTGGCCTTCGAGCAGTTTAAAAACACCTATAGGGTTGAATAACTATGAGGTTAGCCTTTTGAAAGCATAATGTAACTGTGACCCCCCTCCCCCCGCACCTCTGTTGCAAAGGCGTGTACAAGCGATAAGACATAAATGGGTTGGATATGTTGCACGCTCGCGATTTCAGCACTGCGAGATTTGTACGTAATCACAATGCTCCATTGGATTACGTTACGAGCGAATCGCATCGCTGTCAATTTGCTAGTTTGGACGTTTTGTTGTGTGTGTTCGGTGTAACGTGGTGTGTTAGAACACATTGTAACGCTTCGTGTTGTGTGTCTGTTCACTCGCCAAGGTGGAACAACATTGGGAGAGAAAGTGGGTGTCCGTGATCGAGGAGGACCAGCAGACGCCAGCGGAGGCGCAGCCGCCGTACAGTGATGCGTACCTCTCCGGGATGACCGCGAGGCGACGCAGGCGTGTGAAGCAGGCCCGACCGCCGCTGCAGGCCGGAGCATTCATCCATGGTATGTTATTTTAGTTCGGATGTCTGCAGTTACGATATGGACGGACGTCATGTCATCTATCTGTATAAGTTTCGAACGAGTGTATTATAGTGAAAGTTTAATGAATAATAAGTTTTTTCAAAAATACAGAGGTATTTCATAAGGCTCTCTTTTGCCTTTAGACCTGCTACCGCCTGCATGAAATATCCAGCGAAGACTATGTTCGTACCGCTCCCGTCGGGAACTTATGTACTAATCGGATCTTGATTACTGACAACATAAACAATTCAAGAACCTCTTCTCTTGTTTGACAACCGATGTTTTATTTTTGATTGCTGTCTGTGGACGGTATTATATTTTAATTTTATACGTTAGAAGTCATCAAGTTACTACAATGATTATGATCCAATTTCTACTAGGCCACTCGACTAGTCCTATAGCTAGTAAGGGAAAATGTGTGTAACGATGATACCTTCTTGTTGTGTGCTGGTTTTTACCCTTGTGTGTTCGCAGAGTGCATGTCGGCAGCATCCGAGCGCGCAGTGGAAGGCGGCGAGGCCGAGCGAGCGGTGTTCCAGGCGTTCTTCGACACCTTCAGAGGCCTGACTGCTTCGAGAGTGAATGCCTCGGACGATTTCCGTCCCGCACTTCACACGTCCGTTCAAAAGTTCCTGAATCGGAGGTGAGTTTTCTATTTCTACGAAATTACTTCAATAACTCACGTTTCATAATATCCCAATAATGTTCCAAATAGTTGCTATTTCTCCATGGTGAGGGCACACGAGGCATGCCAACTATGTCCACATTATTTTTTTAATCTCGTTAATTAGTGCATCGTAGGAGCGCCAATGGATACGGTCCCTACAATTCAAATCTTCCCGAAGGCTCTATGTAATTTGATGTGTCATCTTACATATCATAGGGCATGCACGAGTAAAAGCAAAATTCTAATATTTCTAATCGATCAATTAGTCTATTGCTTGTGTTTTTCAAGATGTTTATAGTTCTCAGCGTTAGCAATACACCTTTAGCCACCCAATTCTATCTGGAGTGTATATTAGAAACGTAAATGGGTGGGCAGCGGTCCATTAACATCAGATGACTGGTATGTTCGTTTGCTTCTTTATTAAAAAAATCATTTACATAAATATTTAATTTTATATTAAAATTTATTTTATCAATATCAGAATATACTATACTAAAATATTGCTATATTTTCATCATTTCAGTTCCAGTCAAGAAGAACCGGCTAGCGCTCCGAATCAAGATCAAACTAATATCTAAATCACTGTACTTTGTAAATCACCAAATAATCAAACATTCTTACCAAACATAACATGTTGCTTCTAGTTTTCTGATTAAATTCAAGGGCATCCACTTTCTAACTTGAATGATGTAAAATGATTGTAATTATAACACTTCCAACTTACGTATATTCTCGTTATGTACGTGTTTAATGAGTACTAATCGGTTCTTGAAAACCTATTAATATAGCGCGTAGACTTTTTTAGTCTACTGAGTAATGTAAAGTATCCACGGTTTGACTAAAAGTAAAGATATAGTATAGTAACTTATTTTTGGGATGATTTTGTAAGTTTGCGGAACTGAAATATTTAAGCTTGAAAGGATAAAACTGACTCAAGGAGTTATACGCGGTGGATATTTGGAATATAGACTTTATGTATAGGCGTGTGCAGATAACCTCCAGTGATACTGTGATTAGTTATGCGGGAGAGGTAATGGGGCAAACCCACGTGATGAGCTTAGTGTTACAGGATGTTTGTCTACTTAACGTGGCATTCACACACGGAATCTTAGTGTGTGCTACTAGCGCACTGGTACTGTTTAAGGTGTTTCGGTTAAACAAGTTCTGTAGATGTTAAATTAATGTTTAATTAATATACACGGGAGTAGGAAGGTGCATTAACAGCACAAATAGTTAACGATTCCTTTATGATTGATTTTATTTAAGACGAATTAAAGTTCACGTTTATTCAATGTGAAAATTTATGTCGTCATTATATGGCCGTTCATAATTAGTAACTTCACTTCACTAGTATTCACAATATCGTAAAACAAAACATGCATTTTAATGGTAAATGGGCTAAAGAATGTCAATTCTTATATAGTATTTAAGGACTATTTTCAGGATCCGATACTCTCATGTAATATGCTGTAACTCTACTGTAGTTGAGTACTCCATACTGTAATGTACTATACCACTCTCAAGTATCCTTAGACGAAGTAGCCAAATGGACTCATATTAAGGAAATGTTTTATAGGCATTGATCAAAATTCGGTTGCATGCCGGTTGTACTGTAACAACATTCGTGAAGGAATTTCATGCGATATATTTGAGCGAGGTGATAGATACTAAAGGGAACTTCTTATAGTAGGAGTTTATGTGATACCTCGTTTATGGCTATTAATGATCCCATTCTTTTGATTGGATAAGTCTAATAGGCTCTCATTGCATATTCGATAAAAAATTCAATTGTAGATCGTAACAATACATAACTTATAGTCATTAAGATGTCGGTAAATTTTGCCCAATTGTAAATGTAATTTGATGTTTCTCAAATAAATGTTTAGTTTTAAGCAAACAATATAGAGCAGCAATGTAATCAATCATTTAATCATCGAATTATAAAATTAAAAATAAAAAAAAAATCGCATGCACTTAGACATTCGTTAATTTTTATTACAAATTTTTGGTGTTTCCTTAATTGAACTTAGTAGGGACGACACTTATTGTAGTTGAATTGGTTAACCCGTTGGCACTATATAGCTGGTTTTATCGCGGGATAAATATGCTCAAACGATCGACCGACCTATAGCGTTTGAATATTGGATTAGTGTATAACTATAACTTATTGATATTTATTATATTTATTAAAATATTGATAAATAAATCATTGGGCCGATATAGGCAAACCTAGTTTATAGTACGGTGTTTAAGCATTTAGAATTAATATCATATAATAGTTTTAAGGAGCTTCCTACTATTTGGCCCTCTCATCCGTTACAGAGTTCTCTTTCTCGTAAAACTCGTAGAAATCAAAACAAACCAGACAGTCAGACAAACAAGACGGACAGACAGAGGTAGAAGAAAATAAAAAAATATATTTTATTATATATAAATACATGAGCTTAAAAACGCCATTCTTACCAAATTGGCAATTATGTTTATATAATTATCTATTGTATAAATTAATTACTTCGGGTTTACCAATAGGAGCCGGGTGTATAGAAAACTGATACACCACAACTAGAAATCCTGTTTCACTATAAATCTATCATTATCCTATACTAGTATATACTATTATACATTTAATTCGATGAATTTTAACGTAATTTGAAAAATCTTGTAGTCATCTATAGTGTCTGTGCCTATTGCCTGCCATTATATACTTATGAAAATGGTGGCACAACTCCGATTATTTATAAGGCGTCTATATATCGCCAGTATTTTAAAAAAGTGGTACATACCGCGATAGATGTAAAATGATACATCTTATCCTAATATTTACAGTAGGTTTAAACTATGAATATTATTTACGTACTACAAAGTACGCATTGTAGGGTTATCTGCCAATATATCTTTATTATAAGGCGTCTATTTATCGCCGGTATTTTTAATAAAATATAAAATTGCAGTACTACCAAAAAAGGCGTCGGCTATTACTTTACACCACAGACGACTTAACCAAATAGGTTCATAATTGGTTTCCTGGCTCATAATTGGCTTCGGCCAGAGGCATCATAGTAAGACCACAAATACATTTGACTGACGTAGAAATCAAATTAGGGGTCTATTTGATTACATTGTTTAGCCTGATTTCCTATCTGAGTATTTACTATAACTATTTAACCATAGCTTATAATTATGAATATCCGTAAATTTCACTAGTTGATCTAGTTATTACATTCTTATTTTGCCGATTTAATTTACAAATGTGCGAAATGGGTATGTAGCTTTATTTTTAACCAATGATTCGTAGATAACATAAAAGTTGATATGAATATGAAGTATGATTATGTTATTATTTCTTTCATTGTCTAATAAATTATTAAAATAAAATGAGGAATCCGTAAATTAAGTTGCAGGTTTTTCTTAATAGCAAGCAATTTATTTCTTATTTTTGTTGTATGATTTTGTTTTAACGTAGTTGGGAATACTGTACATTTCTCTTAACATATTATTGTTTTTGATAACTGTTTTGATTCAAAGATTTGAACAAATACGAAATTGTACGCTATGTGCACTATGATTTTACGTATTCTGCTACTATTACTAACGACAATATTGTAAAATGATGAAATTAACTATTCTATTGCTTGATATTTGTTTCAGAAAGTTATTACATAGTACTTAATCAGCATCATTTTAATGGCTTTTATTCAGGCTCACTTAATATATGAAATTTGGGAACTTTGTGTTTTATTTAATACCTTCGTCCTTGCAGAAAATGCTAAATATATCAAGAAAGCAGTCCGCTATTTAGTTATCGTTACAGTTAATATAGTCGGCTAAGTGTGATTCGAACTTGCACACTGAGGGTTACGTACTAACAATAATTAAATTTATTTTAAAGTGTACATGTTTGCTATGAACTGGGCACTGGTCTCTGCTAAGGTGCTCACTACGTAAAGCAGTTTTACACCGGTAGTACTACAATCTTACAATTTTTACATATTCAATAATTTTACAGGAGTTTCACATAAAGTAAAAACACATTTAATACAAGTTAACACGTTCAATGCCACCGACACGCCTAGCGTGTTCTTGCGAATTTCTATGACAATGCCTTGAACACGCCAGGCG